>JACEII010000035.1:7596315-7629539 GCA_014332785.1 Antheraea mylitta
TCATATCTATTGAAATTATTAACATGTGTGGTTTTCATATCTATTGATATTTGAAGCAATAATTATATATATTTTTATAAAGATTGTTAATCAATCAAACATATGTTGACCTACAAAATATCAATATCATATCAATCATATCATATCAATATCAATAGTATATCATGACGCGTAATCACAAATTTATCTCCTGTCAAAAATACCGATCAACGCGCCTAAAGTAGTTTTGACTTTAAAAGACACCTTCACGTCCACGCTCCTACAATCTATGTTAATTGTCGCAGTAAATCTTAAAGTTGTCTTCCAAGAACAATTCATATAATACGGAAATATATTTATTTTTACTGAAATCCGAGCGAAACAAAGAGCATTGTCTTCGGTCCATGTGAAAGTTAGAGTCGGGCGATGCAATCCAATCGTTTTAGGGGTAAAAACGTTGAGTCTGCAACGTTTGAGTTATTTTAATACAAACAAACTGGGTAAAAGGATGGCAAGGATCCAAATACGTTGTTTTGACGGGTTCTGTATATAGAGTTTGGTACATGTAGAACGCGGGTGCTGGAATATTCTAATCAACCTGTGATATAAGCATATTTGACTATAAGTTAAAATTAAATGAAATTAAATAAAATAATAACAGTAAGAGCAAATGCAAAATAATTTTTCCATACGTACCTAACAGTGCCATACATTAATTAAGTCATCCACAAAAACAATCGCTTGGGCATCATTATATTAATATAGCTTAAGAAAAATTCTAAAAGTGTACTACTATCACAACATGTTAATGTTTCTTTAATACGCAATATAATACTCTTATGAGATCTATTTTCAATATAACTGAAGGAAAGAAACGAATACTTTTCCCGTTGGAAAGGCACGTAATCGTTAAAGGCTTAGAATATATTGCTTGGGGGTGAGCAGGGAAGTAAGAAATCAGTGCGGTGTGTAATTCCGTCCGCTAGCCGGCGATATTGTGTTCGAGACAAATTATCACAACATGTGCTGGAAGACACGCGACAATGTCATTGCATTCTCAGCCGTGAACGAAGCGTTTTCACCCTATTAAACTTCATTTCTGTTAATCAATTTGTAAAAATATGACTATACGTGATAACAAGTGTAATCTAGAAACAGCGGAAAGGATAAAAAACGATCTAATAACAAACTTTTTGCATAATTACCGTAGCAACGTCACAAAGTATCTTACCAATAATTCATTAAAACAGTGTGTTAATAAAGGATTAAAATATATTGTGGTTCTTGAGTGGACTTTTTGTAATTTTTATGTTTAGGACTTACCCTAGGTAACCTAAATCTACTCTGAACTTAAGTATAATGGAGGTTATATATTGACTTTTTACACGGCATTTAGGCTTCATAGTTCACATTCAAAAGTAAATGAGATGGATAAAATCAACACATTGTATACATAAGATGTGTACGGTATAATGCAATGACATTATTGCGAATACTACCAAGACATAGAGGGGCTCAGTTCTGTGCGAAAAAACTTCAGTTATATGAAAGTGGGCGCAAACTACGTGAAGCAGGTGCACTTTACGAGTTACGAGAGGGTGTTGTCTTTAGAAAAGGTATTATAACGACATATTTATTATATCACATAGTTATTAATATATTCTGTCAAAAAACCAGATATATAAAATACTAGATGAAGGAATAGCTTCACTTAGGTTTTTAGTTTTAAAATTTTGTAGGGTAAGCAAATCATTACATAGGTACTTTGATAGAGCGTTTTCTAAGTATGCTTGTTAACAGCGTAAATCAATTGGTTAGCGATCTGAATGTAGATCTGTTTAACACAAGCTTACAGAAACTCAAATGCCTTCTAAATTCTAGTTTTTTTGATTTGTAATATTTTTTTTGTATCTATATTTTCTTAAAGCTACCTGCGGAAACTTGTAAATGGCCTTCATGTGTTTATATATGTAATGTGACTATTTTTTTTGTCTAGCTGTAAGTTTTCCTAAGAGTTTAAAATAAAATAAAATAAAATAAGCTAGCTACTACCCTCGAGTTTAAAGTCTGTCTCTAAGCACCTATAAATTCCCGTTGTTACACTTGCAAACCAGTCTCTGAAGGTTTGGCCTTTTTACCATCTTGGAACACATCGTCACTTAATCAAGTGAAATTATAGTCAAAGCATAAAACATATAAAGTATAAATTTGCTGATCACACGGTGGAGTCGTACGTCATTGTAACCCGCTATCATAGACAGTCACAAAAAATGCGCTTAGTTCTTAATACACAGAGCTGTACCTTACCACTTTCCTATATTATTCATTTATCCTAACTTGCTTTATGTATGGTATATATATAGTAATAGTTTCAATACTAAATGCCATAATTGAACTTTAATCAGTATATAACCTACTTAAATAAATAAAAATAAAATGCATCAAACTTTTTTCACATAGGACTGGTAGTGGCACAGATTATTGCGTACAAATAAACAAGTTTAGTATAAATACATAGCTAGATCTAAGAGGCGTTAAGCGGAGCACGTTGCTCATAGAAGGAAGGTCCGATAGCGGTGAAGAATTCTTCAGTGACTATCATGCACTAAAAAAGGAAGAGTTATTAAACCTGGTACAAGGAGTACCGATGAGATTACCATAAAGGTGATAAATGTTACGAGAACAAAAAGCTTAAGATTGGGTATTGGTTGGTTAAGTTTGGATGTCGACATTTCAGGAAAGGTTATGTGTAGCAGCGGATCTTTTTAACTAAATTGATAGATGGCAAGTAACAAGTATGAAAACATTATCAGAAGATCGTAAATAGATAATGAACTAAAGAATTACCATATGAAGGTTTAAACGCAAAACTTATTTAAATCACATTTACAAAACTTTACAGGAGTAGTGAAATCAGAAATATAGCTAGTTATTCATTATTAAACAAGAATTACAACAACAAAAAAATGTGACACAACACGTTTTACACTCGCTGTAGATAATCATATTATGAAATTATTATGTTAATGGTCGTAAACTACAAAACAACAATTTGGAAAAGTTAGACAGTCTTTTCCCGCTAGCCCTTCATATATATTAAGGATACTGAAATATGTACTTAGTATATAATCAGCAGGGACGACTATTACTGATTCATCATATTTTTTTTTTACTTTATTTTTGGCAATCAACCGTTCAGATTATTACTGCCATTGTCACGTAATCAATAATATTACAAGCGTCGTACGATCATTTCAATATCAAGCGTCGTATGAATCCATATTCTAACAAGATGGCGGCTCCCTTGTTAGAACCTTCCATGTAGTTTCTGTGGCATCTCAGAATTGCATGCTCCGTGGTATTATTATCCATTCACTTCACTTATGCACAATAAACTAACCATACTATATAAAACACCACCAACTTTATTCAATATAGAGTCAAGTAGCACAAGATTATGAATAAAATATAAAATCCACTATATGACAGACTAAAATCCCGCCAAAAACTCAATTCATCATAATTAAATAGGTAATTTCGTTTGTCATTCAGAGTATAAGTATGTTATATCTTAAACGAGATAGTTAATTGAGTGTACGAGAAAAAGGATGTAACTATGATTGACAGTTACTTTTCTTACAAGGCATGGGCCGTAAATTGATTGGATGTTGCTCAGTGTCAGCTTCCGATTGCTTTATTAAGGTCCATGTTTCCTTAGTTGAAATACGTTTAAATGCTTCTAAGCGTTGCTAGTTTTAATATGTGTTCGCTGTATATGGATTTTATCTTGAAATCCGTTAACAAAAATAGCGCATTATCTCTTTGTTCAGCTTAGCTTCAAAAATTTAATTGTCTAGCTTTATCAATGATACATAAATTCTCGCACAGTCTAGATAAAATAAATTAACTTATATCGTTGTTAGAAACGTAATGTTTTTCGTTGGTTATTTAAAACTCATGATATCTTTATTGTATGTAGTTTCTATTTGGCTTAATGTGTATAAAGAACAGGGTATGCCGTAAAGACACACAGTAAAAGTTTTTTTTTAATGTATTACAAGGAAACATTTTAATTAAAAGCCAACGTCACGCGATGTTTCCAGATGGACACCGATCCAAGTACTGACCGCGTCCGTACTTTCAACACTACCCGACACAGTTTTTACACCTACTATTTTTTGTTACGCATAACGGTTGCCGACATCATTTTAAAGCCCTTCCATAAGTAATTCTAATTCAAAATAAAAGAAGATCATAGATAAATTACGTCACGTCAAAGAAGATACTTCGTATTTTTTAAACCACCATATTAATTAATTCAACGACTTTTGATAGCGATATAATCTTTAAAATTTTTCAAATTGTTTTGAACTTTGCTTCATATCGAAATTCTTACAACGCTTTTGTTCTTTTTCTCAGACATAAAATCTATTAGATGAAACCACGATGGAAAGATTTCACTCAATCCGCCTGGATAGCTACCACCCTTAGGTTGAAAATTTGTTGCCAAGTACCGACGGGTATGTACCAACAGCTATATTTGAGAGCGAGGTCCCTCCAGGTTCGGCACGTTTACCATCTTATACCACGTGGTAATTTAAGACCAGATGGGTTTGTGATCAACCAATAAAATGTTTAAAATATAAGGAAAGACATAATTATATACACTTATATATACTTTAACAATCAATCAAACATAGTGTGGGCTGCACAATCTCAATACAAAATATCAATATTAGGTCGCTATACTATGCAACGCTAACCAGACGCAATTCGTGCAAGCGCAATACGGTCGGTCACGCTTACCAGCATATCACTGACGTGAAATCGTAAGTTTTACTTAAAAAAAAAACGGATTGTCATTTTACGCTGTGGGTGGGAAAACGATAGATTTTAATGGAATTTCCGATGTTTATATATAAAAACCTAATAAAGTCATTGTAATTCGATAGGCAAACAATCCTGGAACTCTCGCTTTCAGACATCTCCTCCGGTGCGAAGTTCCCCGGCGCCTATTTAAACTTTTTTTCCTCAATAAACACGGCCCCGTGTACACGTGTCACGAACTTTGTTGATGACACTTTGATGAATTTTTATACTGAGTTTGCTTTGTGTTTCGTGACGGCGCGACGTCACGTATACTGTTTTTTTATATAATTTGACAGAAATATATCATTGTAAACTGTAAACAGCATGTAATAGTACATAGAAACATCGCTACCAGGCGTTTGGATTATTGTGATAATGTTATATGATGTTCAGTTTATTAGCCCTTGCTTTAGTAGGAATGTTATATAGATAATTGTGTTATCGACAATTTAAAAAAAAGTCTTTATTTAACAAAAATTACACGGCATGGAAATTAACTGTAGTAACACTAGGAACTGAATCCTGTGTCGTTGGTAATCGACCAAAAATTTCATTTCAAATTTTATGTCTTGTCAATGCCGTAAGTGGCTTACTTATTAGACAAATAAGATTATTAAAATTTAAAATATACATATATAAGAAACTGTTAATAACACAATTTAAAACCTAAAGTACACGAACACACACGCTATTATATTTAAGCGGGAAGTGAAAAGTATGGGTAGGTTTGTAAATTGACTTAAAATGTTAATATTCATTTCTTGTGTCTGTTTATGAAAGGATATGAAGAATGTTTTCAGTCTCCTCATATGATAAGGATAATAACCATTTTGTGACAGTTGCTTTTACTTCTCTTACTTCTCGGTTAATTAATTCACAGTGTTGGTTCACTTTGAATGGGTGGGCAAACTCACAAAAGCGTTGAGCGAAAACAGTGTTAACTTTGGGTGTCTTAATTTTGAAGCGCTGAATGTAATGAATGTTAAAGGAATTCGTAACCTCGCTCTTTAATGGTAGTTGTTGTCTAATGTACTTATGATGAATAAGGGTCATTTTTAAAATGTACAACTGTCGGACTGTGAGAACTACTGACTCTTTGTAGAGATTTTTTGTGGAGTAGCGATAAGGTTTTATAAAAATAACCTTCAAGAGAGACCTTTGGACCCTTTCTAGTTTTATTAGAACGGTCTTAGGAGCGTTGCCCCAAGATGAGATGCAGTATTAGAGTACGGATTGGCATAAGGCCTTATAAACTAGAATTAAAATATCCCGACAAGCCGCATCTCGTAATAATTTCATAATACTTATTAATTTTCTAATACGCTTCGATAATATTTTTATGTGTTCTTTGAATTACAGATTCTCATCAAGCACAACCCCTAAGTATCTAGTTTGCATAGTTCTTACTATGTAAACGCAATTATATATATTTTCGTGATCATTTAACGAACAGTTATGTACTTTTACATACAACGGATAAGACGGCGCAGAAGCTCTAGTTTTATGAAAGCAAATATAATGGGTTTTAGAGAAATTTAGTGTGAGTAAATTGCTTTGTAGCCACTTTATAATTTTTGATAAACCTTGATTTGCCTGCCATGTCACCTCTTTCAATGATTTGCCAGTGGATATGATAGCAGTATCGTCGGCATAGCTAATTGTCTCAGAATTTTCTAATGAATCTAATACGTTAGAAATGTCGTTAAGGCAAATAATGAAAAGAGTAGGACCTAAAATACTTCCTTGCGGTACACCGAAACATATGTTGCTAGTTTCGCTGACAACTTCACCCACCGATACAAATTGTTTTCTATTTCTGAGGTAGCTTGAAAACCAATTTAGAACAATGCCTCGAATTCTAATGCGCTCAAGTTTGCTGAGTAGGAGGGGATGCGAAACGGTATCAAAAGCTTTAGCTATGTCAAGGAAGACGCCTATACATTTCTTTTTTTCTGTCAAGATGCGATACAACCGTATTTAAAAGAAGGTTTACAGCATCTTCCGTGGACTTTCTTCTGCGAAAACCAAACTGCGTGGGCGTAATGATATTGTGTGTGTCTAAGTAGGAACTGAGGGGTTTAATAACAATCCTTTCCAAAAGTTTTGGTAAAGTAGGCAAAAGGAATATAGGTCTATAATTAGAGGGGTCCCCTTTAGTGCCTCCCTTATGTATTGGAATGACTGACGCTATCTTTCAACACTCGGGAAATTCGCCAACTGTAAAACTTAGGTTGAAGATATGGGTCAAAGGCTCCACCACATTAAGACAGATTAATTTTAAAAGATCATTTTTTAGACCGTCAGGTCCAGGAGCGATTTCGTTGTTTAAATTATTAATTAGTGAAGCCACTTCCTGGCAATCAGTGGGATGCATGAAAAATGATCGCGGGTTTCTTGATGATGAGTAGCTGAGTCTAGCTAAGTTATCCTCAGTGATGTCCAACTGCTTTAGAGTTTGAGTTGCGTACCCGATTAGGCCTCCCACGGCAGCGGCTCAAGCCTAGGTTCGATCCCTCGGTAGGGAGCCCTTGAGTGCGTAGCTTGCGCGATACGGTGACACACCCATACATCACTGCTACAACACTACAATATCACCTCCACACACGTGCACGCCTACACGCTACACATCTTTGTGGAAGGGTTATTTTTGAAAGATTTTTTCCCTTATCGAACTGAAAAACTCTCCAAATTTTTCCGATAAAAATATATGGAGGGGTTGTCGGGGCGGATATGCTGGTACTCATATGCATCTCGACAGCTCAAACATATATGAATAGTTAGCTAGGTTAGCTAAGATAGGTCGCGATTTTGCATGCAACGGGTAACAGCCAAGCTGAGGTGTGCCGTGCACCCTTGAGCTGGTTGCCAATATAAAATCGGCTGAGTGCCTTAAGCGCTCGCCTTAGTAGTCCGGTGAAGCTGTTAAGACCTTGCTAGGTCAATAGCGTAGTCAGGTGGAGAAAAAAAAAAAAAAAGTTTGAGTTGCAAGTGTTTTACCAATATTAATGAAGAAATGATTATAGTTTGAAAGTATTTGAGAGGGATTATGCTCCATTGATATACCAAGGTTTTGATTTTGTCTTTCATTTCACATATTTTCTTTATTCCTTTCCATAGCTACTTAGGACTTTTGTTATTGTCTGTGAGATGTTCGTTATAGTATTGACATCTAACGGTATGTATTAATTTATTGTAAAAATTCCTGTATTTTTTATAGGTGGTAGCGTTAATAACATTACCTCTATTTTTTCTAAATTTCATATGCAGTAAATCCCTGTATCGCGCACACCTAATAAGTCCAGGAGTTACCCATTCTTTGAGATTTACTTGCTTCCTGCTAAGCTTAAGTACCTTGGTATTACACTCTATAGTCCGATTTAAGATAAGTATAAATTTTTGTGCAGCCACACTTGGATCTGTTTGGGTGAGTCTGTCATCCCAGTTATGATTACTAAGTTGATTTGCAATGGATTTAATATCAGTTTTTTTACAAAATCTTTTTATTGAGGGTTTTGGAGAATTTGAATAGATGCTTGCAATGACCATATCGTGATCCGAACAATCTACTTTACACACAAGCGAAACTGCTATTGATTTAGATGGAATAAATATATGATTTAAACATGCCGAGCCACTGGTTGGAATGGTAATTGCAGGTTTTATTCCCAATTCTGCATGCATACATAAATATTTTGATACCTGGTCATTATCGTCTAATATATTTATATTTATGTACCCAATAATAATTATATCCTTAACATTTGTTAAGGAGGCAATAAAATCGTTTAGAGAGGTAAAGAAATTTTCTATATTAGTAAAAGAAGGAGAATATAGCAAGTGTATCTGTATCCAAAAGAATAGGTTCAATAAAAAAAGGATTCCACTCGTCTTTTACGTAGGCAACTACACCACCAGCCTTATTTGAGTAGCGGGAAGTAGAGAAATTACGGTAACCAGGAATAGATCTGACCACAGAGGATGTACCTAGATGACATTCCGTGAGTATAATAATATCTAGATCCAAGTTTAAACGATTTAGAACCACAACAAACCTATCAAAGTTTTTCTCTAAGCTTCGAATGTTCAATGTCATTATTTTTAGATTGCTTGAATTTTCATCAAGTAGGTCTTTACATTCCTCAGGAAGGTTACAATACCTACGATAAAACTCTAAACACACGAAATTCATTGTTTGGTTTAACTATAAGGATATCATCATTCTCATGAGCCTGTAAGAGACCCACTGCAGGGCCATATGCCTCCTTCCCAAAGGAAGGTATAATCATAACCACCACGCCAGCTTACAACATATTGGCGATTTCAAACTCTGAGAAATCCATAGTCCTATGTTTTCCTACATACGGCGCTACAAGAATACTTCCGAGTTTCAGGTTTCCTCACGATGTTTTCCTTCACCGTCAGCCGATACTATTACCAATTGATAAATGCACGCAAATTCCGAAACTTCGTTGATATATTCCGAGGTTCAAACCTGCTGACATCAGACCACTAAGTCAAACCACTAGAACATCAACACCAGATGTCAAAAAATTGAATTATTTAGGTGAGACATAAATAGGATGTAATTAGTTATCTCGTGTATTATATAATATCTCTAAGTTATAAATATTTTATAAGCATATTGAAACTTACGCATACTTCTAACTTTTAAGCAAGCTGTGTTCAATATTTTAAGACTCTCAACCATTATTATATTTAATGATCTTTAATGTATAGGATCTAATGTTTGTGTGGCGTTTAGTTTGTGAACTAAATAACAAAGTTTCAAAATTTCCTCCAAACTGCTGCAGTGTTGTCCACGCTTATTATCCATTAGCCATTTCTACCATATTAATTTTTTAATATCATACCTTGAACGAATGAATGATATTGCACCCCTTAGTTTGTACGTTAGCGAGGTTAATGCTACGAGGCATTTTCTTTTAGCTTACCAGGTATCGTTATCAAGAATAAAAGTTAACGTAGGTAGTGCAAAAGAAAAGAGGAAAATGAATAGACTAAAAAGTATATTAATAGCATTATCATTACGTTGTCATATAACTAAGAATAGATATTGTATTTCTTCGTTGTGTTTTAAATATTCCTCTCTTTCGAAAACTTATTGTAATAAACCATATCTTGTCCATTAAAACACTAATTCGGCTAACAGTTTACAGCTGCTCTTTTATCTGTTAGTTAAATTTAGTTTTTTAATAAATACATTAACTTTTCCTACAATTTTATCTGCGAATTTTTACGTGTATGCATAATGAAAAGTAGCCTATGTTTTCACCAAATTTCGTTAAAACTGATTTATATGTTTAGTGAAATGATAAATAAACATAAATACTTTTACATTAATATCAAACTGAGCTGAATCCCATCAATAATGCCTTCACTGAATACAAATAAATCCAAGAATTTTCATATAATGATGCAAATTGAAGCGAAGAGTTACATTTTGAACAAAACGTGATAACTCTTATAGAATATTATATTTCAACAAAAAAAAAACACCTCGTTACAATAAACGATGTAACCAAAAACCTGTCGACAGGCTTTCTTTTTGACTTTCAACATCTTTTTATTTTAGGGACAAAAGTTGATTGGCATATATTTAACAAGTGTCTGCTAGCAGATTTCTTGGTACTGCTTTTCGTATTTATTAGGTTCGTATTATTAATTTTTCCCTTAGACACAATAGCTTATGTAGAATTATTATCATGTTGTAATAGATATTTTAAAAGTTTAATTGTGCAAATATTTCAGAGTTAATATTCAACAATTTTATACCTTTCTAATTGTTTTTAAAGTGACAAATATTACGTAAACATTATAAATAAAATTGGAATAATGTTTAGTGATTTACCAATTAATATGTCTAAAGGTACCTCGTGTATTATTATATATTTGGCATAATGATCACATAAAGATTGACAAAGTGGCAATATTATTGGACCTCTATGAGATATGCAAATATTATCTCTTTCCCCTGATTATAGAGCCGCCCAAACAGCTCAAGTCGCTTAAATGTTTAATGTTTCGCGAATGTTTTTTGAGTCGATCGCGAGAAAATTTTACCTATATATAATTATTCATAGATTTAATTATACTAAGTAAGTAACTAAAACAAAATGTAATTTATAAAGAACTAAAAAAATATTTCACCCAAAATTAAACCAGAATAACCTCTTCATCACTGTGTTTTATCGTTTTAGCGGGAATTACCTTACAGGCTTTCAGAGCCAATCCTAGCCCAATAATATTGAGGTCCATTGTTAGCAGTTCAAGTTTCAGCACTCTCATAATAGATGATTACAATAAAACATAATCCACGGTATACATATATAATGTTGTTTTCAACAACCTACAGTATATTTAAGTATTATATGGGCATTTTTATATTTTCACTAGCTGTTACCCGCGGCATCGCACGCGTTTTTTAATATATTAAATAAATTTGAAATTGTGATCACACATCTAATGTAAATTACAATAATACTCTTTCAAAAATATTGGTAAGTATCACATGCACATCATCTACTGTAACAAGTAACGTGTAAATTATATATGTGAATACTAATAGTAAATCGAATGGGATGGGATTTATTATCAGCAACATAACTGGAATACTGCTATAATTGAAATCACATATAAACTTATGACTTTCAATTATATTTATTCTTGTAGTCCAGTACAGCGCACGTCACAGGCGCATGTTTATAGTGAACAACATATTTTTGATTAATTTCACACAGACGAATGCACGGATAACAGTTCATCACCACATAGTGTAAAACGTTCCGCGTCTGTCTATATGTCTGTTCGCAAAAAAAAGATCAAAACTTCAGAACCCATCTTCATGTCGTTTTTACCAATATATAAAATGATTCTTGGGCAAGGTATAGGTATAGTTTTTCTTATTATCAGGGCGGGCAACGTCTGCTAAACCTAGCTTAAAATAAAACAGCTAATTAGTTACTTATTTGCCCGTAAAATTCCCGTTCAAATATTACTTGTAGTCCGGTGAAGCTGTTAAGGTCTTGCTAGATCAATAGCGTAGTCATTTCTAAGAAAAAAACCGTTCAAATAGATCCAGCCGTTTTGGAGATTACCCGGAACAAATAAAAAAACAGACATATCGACAGAATAAAAAAGAATTTGTTGATATTTGTAGCATCACAGATGTATGTATTCACCAAAAGTTATTTATTTTAATATTAAATACACTCACTTTACTTTTATAATACGTAATATATCACAAATCAAAAATTGGGAACAAAACTAACGTAGAATAAAGTTTTTGAGGAGTATTTGGCAGGATTTTAATCTGTCATGTAGGGGATTTTATATTTTATTCATAATCTTGTGTTACTTGTCTCTATATTGTGTTAAATTGGTGACGATTTATGTAATATGGTTCGTTTATTGTGCATAAGTGAAATGAAAAATAATACCACGGAGCATGAATTCTGTGGTCTTGAAAATTAAGAAGATAAAAATTTACGAAGTATTATATAGAGGATTTGCCGCTTATACCTTTACATTAACTTGGACATAGAAGAAAACTACCTATATTGACAACTTTAGAATTGGCAGTATGGATTAATTCCTTGGACGAATATTATTACTACTAAACTTTTTGAACAGAAACACAAATTAAACTTTAGAAATGATTGCGATATAAACGAACCACGCATAATTAAAAATTGGAAACAAAACTAACGTAGAATAAACTTTTTGAGTATGAATACAAAATAAACCATGAAAATATTTGCGATAGAATGTTATCGCATTACCATGGCGACGCATATTATACTGACATTAACACGCAGCGGAAGCTTCCAAAATAGCCCGATTTTGAGACTTTCTTCATTAGTACTCAGCTCCTATTGGTTTTAACGTGATGATATGTAGCCTATAGTAATCCTCGATAAATAAGCTATCTAACACTAAAAGAAACATTCAAATCGGACCGGTAGTTCTTGAGATTAGCGCGTTCAACCAACCAAACAAACAAACTCTTCAGCTTTATAATATTACTATAGATATGTAGCTCGCAATACCGGGCTTTGAACTTTTAACAACGGCTAGTTCTATCCTTAAGGTATAAGGGATTGAGGGATTATGGATACATTTTTTGTGCGTGTGATTTTTGAACTTCCCGACTGAAAAATAAAAAAATCTGTAATAACGGTGTGTGTGTGTGCACTGTCAGAACAAGCTACAGTCTGGTTAGCTGTTTGTTTTGTATTGGTGTATGGTTATATCGAATTGAGAGATGAACCAGACCATCCGTCCTGTGCCAAACTACCAGACGTGAACCAACTACAGAATGTCAGCACTGTCCTGTAGCTGAAGAGGGCACTGTTTCACATACCATCCAGGAATTTCCAGCGTGGTCGGATTTCCGTGAGGAATTGGTTGCAGCGGTGGAAACGAATCTCTACCTACCATTCCTGGCTCAGGCCACTGGTGAGGGATGAGGTTTCCTGGAATGCTGTTTTAAATTTTGGTGAAAAAGTCATGGTATGGAAGGAGAAAGCTGAGAGGTAGCGAGTGAGAGTGACGCAGCGGCTCCTGTGATATATTGCCGTGGTACTGGACATCGAAGGAGAGGCGACAAGCTTCACCAGATGCCTCTGTAGAAGTACCTCCCATGTATAGTGTAGGGCGATAGTAGGATAAAAAAACCTCTGGCTTGCCTACTTACTACGTAAGTATGACTAGGGATTAGGTGGGTGTAGAATTGTTAAGGTAGGGTAGGGGTAGGGTTCGGGCTTGCAGGATTAGGAAAGCTAGGGCTAGTATAGGCCAGGAGGAGGGGCTATAAGGAGGCCATAGTAAACGAGGAGTAAACCTCGTTAAAAAATCAATGGAGGGTGGGGGTGGCGGAGGGGCTTCTCCTTTCCACTTTCGGCTGAACCCAGACGGGAAGGAGCGGGGCCCCTTACCACCCATTACATGGGTTTGACTGCCTCAGCTGGGTACGGCGTGAAAGCGCCTGCCGCCGGGGGTATCGCGGAGCTTTCTCAGGCAACCCGTGGCACACCCATAGTGCGGCGTAGGTTGATCGTGGAGTTTTTTATTCGACGAGTTTCCAACTCAAGTTCAGGACCTCCCCGGGAGCCTGTCAGCCTTAGAGATTTTTTTCCACGTAAAGAAAAAAAAAGCCAGCCGTCTTTTTGAATATTCGCAATAACATTTGATATCTCATTATAGGACTTCTGATTCCATGAAATACATTTTGGATTACAATTATTAGCTTTTGTAATTAGCAAGTCACAGTTTTCACTCACTATTTAGTTATAGTTTTTATTATTATTGTTGATATTACAGAGTATAAAAGAAGGATATTCTAAATCTGTTTAAGTAATTACAGTTATTAATTAATATTCTCCACTGTAAATATCTAATTACTCAGATGGCATGCAAATGATTCAATTTGTGTTTTTAATTAAATTTATTCAAAGCACGCCGCCATGTGTTTTTCATGTTTTCAGTTAATATGCTTGAGACTTCGCTTTGCGTGGAACCTATTTTTTTTTTGTACAACACATTAAAGTATGCCTAGTATTAAAGTTTAAAGGAAGAAATTTTCTATAAAACACGGCTATCGATACTTACGCTTGAACTGAACACATATCCTAATCTTAAAATTTGTACACACGATCATCGAATCGAACTAAATATTTTATTTTAATACCTTTGACCATAAATTCATCTGATGTTAGATGACGATGTAATTAAAGATGATAAATACGTTAAATCTAGATAGCATTGGCTCTTAACTATAGCTGCTAGAACACAATAATAGGTACTCGGATGTTTTCATTCACTGTAAGCTCCAACCAACCAACCAACCAACCGAACACACTATCAACTAAGCCACTATCGCTTCAAAATATGTAGTTTTTCTTAAATAAATAGCACTAGAATCATTCGCCATTATCGTATAATATACTGGCTGTAAAAATATTTTATTAATCACAGAATAACCTCTCACTAATAATATAAATATTTAAAATGAAAATGTGGTAACCTTTCTTTCTTGAAAATTTACGAAATAAATCGAAGTACATTCTAAAAAAGCATCAGCTCAGCCGTAAGATATTCATTATAAGATATTCTTTGCTAAATGTACTTCGTCTCTTTACACAATCTCTTCCCTTACAATAAACATAATGCAGTTTTAATTAATCGAGTTCTGGCGCAATCGTACTAATGAACTAATAGGTTCATGGTATAGCGAGAGAAAGGACAACTTTTATATTTTTATTTACAAATATGGATAATGCAACAGTCAACAATTCGATAAATAATATAATAACATTAATAAGAAGGATCATACTAGACTGAAAATCTACAACACTTTATCACATCGATACAACTTGCACTATTAATAACATTGAAAAATTAAATTATGTAACATTAAATAATGATCTGAAAGAGAAAAAAGATAAAACAAGAATAAATGAAAAAGCGAAAATGAATTTATCTATAAAACTAAAATTAACCTATGGAAAAGAAAATCAGATGGCAAATATAATCAGGAAGGACGCGGTGTTAAGTCTATTTAATCATTCAAACGTATGATGAGCTGAAAAATATCAATATTAGATCTACACTGGCCTATATACCACAGTACACATAACACTAAGTATGGAAACTACCTATAAACGCTCGCACCGGCACACTCACACAATCTACACGACACATCTACACGACTCCTAAGCGAATATCGCGGTACTGTCCATAGAATTTCTTACAAAACCTCTCGTCAATGCGCGTGTTTGTGTGAGTGTATCATTTTCAAGCATTTGTTCGTAGTTTCCGTACTGTCTCATATTTATACTGTGCTTATAATACGCGACGCTAGTCTGACGTAAGCCGCGCAAGCGCAATATTGAATATTACCAAAAGAAACGGCTTAATTGGGTGCGTTAAGAAGTTTTCACTCGGAAATCAACTATTTTGGCTTATTTCAAAAAAGCGGAGAAGGACATAACGCAATCTCGACGCTCTCAATGTGCTACAGTCTTAAACCGCACAGTGTTCGAAACATTGTCTAATTAAAACTCATTCCGATGTTGTTATTTAAATATTTAATCAGATTCCCCTTGCGAACTGACTTTAGGTTTTCGCTCAACGTACATGCACTGTTGCTTTAGTGTCGCGTTTATCTTTATGCCCGACGATGTGTTGCGAAAATATACGATTATACATATACTTAATTAATTTAGAGTGTATTATCTGTTTTCGCGAATTCGCATGAATCCTGAGAAAAACAAAACAGTAACTAAAAAAGTCATCTTAATGTATTACATCTAATTATTATCTATTTTCTCTCGTACTTACGTCGCGTCTTTATTAAAATTACAATAACTTTTGATTGATCAAAGTGATTTTAATAAACTATAGATCAAATGTTACTTCAAGACTAAGCCTGATGTTAAGCATAGTACAATCCAAAAACATCGGCAACCACCGTGAGACAGATTATCCATCGCCGGTCGCCGCTGTCATGCCGGCCATAATGACGAAAGTCGCCCGGTACTGGATATGCACAGGCTGATCCCGAAACGTGACGCGCAGAAACAAGTCACTATGACGGGCTTTTTCGCCATATGCATGGTGGTTGCGACCCAGTCGGGCTGTAAAACCCTACCACCCCGCTTTCGCCATTGCCTCGTTCGTTGATCAGCAGGGTGCACCACGTGCAGGTGAGGTTGGCTTGGGTGTCTCAAGTGTTAAGATGTTATTCGACACCCCTTACATCCCTTGGTGAGATTTTATCGTAAACGAAAAACTTAAACAGTGATGCGTTTTCAAACAAACGGACAGATATTTCTAAAAATAATTGAGATATATTTTATTACTTATTTCAAGACATACAAAAGGTTTCTTCCAAAAATTTAAAAACGTTAGATTTACATTTTTATGTCTAAAAAATAGATATTAGAACTGACTATCAACTTGCTTTGTTTTAAGATTAAATTGTTTCACATACCACTATCTTCTGTTCGCTGCTTCGCTCGTTTTAATGTAGATTTAAGATTAGTACATTGTTTTCAGGATGACAACAAACAGATTGACTTTCGTATCTATAATATTAGTATAAATGGACTAAAATGCAGTTGTAATGTTTTGCTTAAAATAAAAATATAAAACAAAAATAGATATTTCGTGACGAGTAATCATTATGAAGAACCGTCGCAATATTAAACTCGCCATAACAAAAGATACCATTACGTACACAAATAAAAGTTTATATTCGCTTATAGAGTAAAAGTCCTTCAGGCCAAGAGATTCCTTTTGTCATTTGGTCACAACATTAAACACAAGAGAGCCTCAAGCCTTAAAGCCAACAAGCCCGACAATTAAACGAGGCCTGTCCGTCACACAGCCTAGCCTCATTTAGGGTTACCAAATGAAATTATTCTTTTTTAATACTTCTTGTTGACTAGGCATACAAAATGCAAATTTTATTTGGTTAAATTTTAAACATTGAAAACTTTGTACGGAAAACGTAAATAATCTTGAATAGAATTTAACTATTTTAGTTTCCTATATTGATAAATATATAAAAAAAAAAACTGTATTTAAATAGCTTGTTAACCCAATATACTTGATACGAAATAATAAAAAAATAATTTTAATCATAACAAAAAAAAGATTACATTTTCGCGAATACAACCCTAGAGCTATCGCATTTCCAACAAAAACATTTCACACAGAGCCACTTACTGGGAGAACACTAAAGCGTGCAAAATCCGGAAAAATCCTGATATGTCCGCCGCGAACCGGTCGGAACTAGTTATTTCCTGTCTTAAGATTAAGATGGCGTGCGCCTTCCATCTCTTTCGTTGTTATACTTAACGCGTAGATTAGAGAGAGATAGTGTATATTTGGTCCATGATAGATTTGGACAGCGGGTATCGCATCGACACTTGAGGCTGATTAAATGGCGGACGAGAGTCGTTAGGGTCCGGTGGAAATTTGTTTCGGTACCGCCTTTTCTGGATTCGTAAATAAATAGGGCCGATTATTCTTGTGCGGTGTTCTTGATGAAATGAATAGAGAATCGTTTCCTTGATGGTTTTAATATAAGTGTTTTAGTGTTCGCAAATAGGTAGGAATTTTATGTGTTGCTCAAAATAATACAATTCAAATACAAAAAAATCATTTAAAGGATGAAGGGGAGTGTCCTGTAAAATATGAAGGTACTTAAAGTGGCACTTTTTTCTTTAACTATATAAAAATCCAGTGTTATTATGTTTGTCTACGATGTACTCTGAAACTACTCAAACGATTTTCATGGATTGGCATTTATGTATAATCTGACCCAACTTATATTATATCTCGAATAATGGCCTCAATGTTTCATCAGTTTAAAACAGATGGCGCTTTAAATCAGTTTCTTAAAAGAAAATTGTAGGACTGACTGTTATAAATATTTCATAGATGGCACCACGTTTTCATTTTGGATTTCTTATCGAATTCTAATTTACTTTTACTTTCTGTATTTTGACAGTTTTCAGCCAGTCTCATTACCCCATAATACCAAATACTTTAACATAATTTTAATTCAGCATGTAATAACTGAGTTACAGAAACGCGTGGACTAGCTAGTAGGAAATAATATGCGGTTAATTGTCTGAACTAGTCGAATTACTTATTAGAGCTATATATGTTACGGTACTTGAGGACTAAACATTTGAACAAAAGCTATACCTGAAATACCTATTTTTAATAACAAACAATTTATAGATTTAGTATGTAGCTATAAAACACGCTTTCTCTATCGGCTTCTGTGAGTTTAAATATCTCTAATTATTGAAATAAGCGTTTAATAATAACGAAGACATCCAAAGTATTTCGACACCGAAAAGTTTTAATTCCGATTTTATTTGCTATATAATTTTCACTTTATAGAGGTCAATAAACATAAACTGTAAGTTTAGTGGTATATGGGTGTCGTTTCGGTCATTCGTATCATTTTTATGGAGCGATTGCGGGGCTTAGTGGACCGTTCAATTAATATTATGGATATTTTGTTTTGCTGCTGTAAATGTTTCAAATATCTGTTATTTTGTAATTTACCATTCATTTCTTTATCTATAACACCTACTTCTAATAGATTTGGTAATTGAAATAGATCATTATTCGAACTTTCTATGCTACAGTCCTTAGTAACCAATCTGCATATGAATCCGTATCGGTTCAATTTTCCCTTCTACAGTTTATAATTCAATCGTTTTTTAATTACCTTTTTTCTTGCTTTACCAAACTGAATTCTAATAATACTTCTTTAAAATCTTATATGTAAGCAACATTTTGAACTTTTACTTTAAAAATGTCCCAGGTTTAGTACAAAGAGACTAGGGCATATAATATTTTGTGACAATTTTCGTATATGTCCATTCGATCTTTTGGTCTTGTTGGAGAAGGAATCTGTTATAAAATCGTATAATAATCTTATCAAGCATGTAATCATTAACACCGAGGCATTTAACGCACTTTAAAATTACGACGAATCTCTGAGTTACATCTAAATCATAAGATACAAATCTTGTTGAGTTTTTATTTAATGCTCAAGCAAAGTGTTAAGAAAAAAAGCAGCTACTACAGCTGCAAATTACGATCATCCTAAAAGGAGAGAGCCTTTTATATTGCTAATCCCAAATATTTTTGTGCGAATCTAACAAAATTGAAAAAAACTTATATAGTTAAATATGATATAATTTTTACTTTAGCTGCGACATGAAATGATATCGTTAGCATAACTGTAATGAATTCAGTTTTTAAGATAATGCGTCTTTGATAAATATGAGAGCATTTTAATATATATTTTATAAGCGTTTTGGCGTTTATGGTGCATATTTATCATGCTACTTTAAATTTCATTTATACTTCAAGATAGTTTATTGAATGTTAATTATTATGATAAACTAAAAGTGTACTAGCTCCTTGTGTAGATCTAGCAAGTTCTAACAAAACATCAATTTATGGGAATGATGAAAAGGCTTTGAACTTCTGATTCGCAATCTATTTGTGTGATGAAAAGTGGGGGGGATAAATAATGTGTTAGGTAGAATGTTGAATGTTAAAGGTTGTCGTTCGCCCATCGAAGTTAAGCAATGTCGGGCACGGACGGTACATGGATGGGTAATCGCCTGGGAACATCACATGACGTTGGCTTTTTGTTGTATTATTTTAAAACGTTTCTTTGTAATACAAAAGTTTCACTATTATCGTGTATCTCTACGACACATCGTTTCTTTTTACTTAGTTGTAAACTATTAGTATGCTTGGCAAAGATATAAAGCATGGTACTTTAATTTTTGATAAAGTCTGGTATTTGACCACAAAATTGTTATGTTATTACTACTATATTACTATACTTGCTTCAAAATGATAGAGTATTAGAACAGCTAGCAGTATAGTTTTATAGTATGTTGTCGTCATCTTTCTTATATATTTTGTTTGCCTGTTTTTATAACTTTGCATACTACCAACTCTGAACTCTTTCGCTTATATTAATACTCGTTAGTAAAAATTTATGGCACAATCTCGAAACACGTAGAAAGTTCGATGCATAGGGGTTGAGAATATTTTAGTGCAATTAAGAATTTGACAATTAATAGTTGACCTAAATATACTAGGTGAATGCTTAGACAGTAGCAATATTTGTAGAAAACACTGTGCATAGGATTCTCGTTCTAAATCAATTAAACAAATAGCTGCTTAATATTTAACCCAATTATCTAGAAACATACAAAAATTATACTCAATCCTTTAAGCGTCGATGTTAAAGCAGTGTCAATGATCGTCGGGTGAAGTGAAGTGAAGTTAACTAATTAAATACGATAATTTTCTAAGTTAGAACAAATAAAAGGGTTTATTCGTTTTATTGTCAAAATTTATTAACTCCGGGTCGCCGCTCGGAGGTTCTATCACCGGTTATTCGACCTAGGTTTATTTAAGTTATTATTCATACTTTTGAAATTCTAAGAACAAACTTTACATAAGGTTCTCTTTGTTATCTATTATTATTTGTTGTGATATTTTATATGTTAAATGTGACCATGAAGTGTCATATCCAAGAATATTGCAAGTATATATCCTTTCACCTGATATAATGCGTTTTTATGCCATTACGTTGCAAAATAAAAAATGTTTTTAATTGCAATTTTGTCCACACTTATTCAAAGCTTAAATAATAATTTATAAATATAAATAAAATGGATGCATAACATGCATGGTAGTATTACTTTTTCTAAGTCCGTCTGGTTAGCTACCATCCATATCTTAGCCCATAGCATTATTTTACTTCAGATAAGTATATGCTCACTTCTTTCTACGACGTATAGGCAACTTAATATTCTTAGTTTTTTGGCAATTTTAGCAATATCTCTTTTGCGAAATAGTGAATTCAAGTACCACGTCAAGTGGATTTTAATGTTTAAAGGCTATTGTAGGGTGGATCCACATGTAAACGATGGTATCGCTTGGAAATGACGTCCCTCTGTGTGCACCCATTAAAAATGAATGTAACTATTTGTTTGTACAAATATGTATCATGAAAAGGTAAACCAGATCGAGTTTCTAGTTAGTTCTTCTCGATGACTGGGTTGTTTGTGCGAACCGGTAGTAGTTTTGACATTCATAAGCGCTTTCTTAGGGTCTAAATTGGCTAAAGTATTTTTGATTTTAAGCTACATGTACAAATTTTCATGAAGAACACGGTATAGAGGGCGATGTGGCTGCGCCATCTAGTGTAGGTTTATACTAATATACATAAAATAAAACCTCCACAACATATTTTAATGTGCCTTGATCTTTAGATAAATGGTGTTGAAGGTCAACGAAATATATGAATAAGCATTAAATTCATTTTAAAAGTATTCCACAACAATATATCATGGTATTCTACACGGGAACATGTATTATTTACGCGTTTAATGCGATTAATATCGTTTTAAATAGCGTAATATTTATAGCAATAAATAAAGCGCGGCACGTGTGTGCTCAACGCAAATTTGGCCAAACCTCGTTGATTTATAAATTTGCAAGCGGTGGGTAGCCGCCGGACATTGCGATATAGCTGTGATTAGAAACCTGGTACGCGGGGATTTAATAATAAAATTATTTCTCTAACCAAATTATATCTTATACTAGCTGATACTCGCGACTTCGTCTACTGTTTTATATATTGTAGATAAAATAAGGATGAATATCTTGTCAAGATAATAAACAATGGAGACAAAATCGCAGGTATTAGATAGTTATGTATATGCCAACAGACATATTTATATCTTATTTCACTCACTTCATCTTTTCATCGTTTTCTTGATATTTTTGAAATAGCGGTTTGCAGTATTTTAAATCCATTTATATGTTATTTTTAACATACTGTAGTACAATTCATATTATTAATATCACTATTTTTGTATATTTTATACTTAATGTATTATTTTTTAATATTGTAGCTATAAATCCGTGTCTCTAGTATAAAAAACAACGGGCTAAATATTTCTACAAGGCCACAAGCTACGAGCCCCAGTACATTTGGTATTTTATCATGAGACAATATATATGATGATATTAATTTTCTCCGATATTTCAGTTTGTTCATTCTATTATTTCTGTTATTCATTAAAAATATGTGTGGCGTAACAGTAGTCCGGTGAAGCTGTTAAGACCTTGATGGGTCAATAGCGTAGTCATTTCGGGAAAAAAAATATGTTTTCATAACAATTGATACATCGAGAGGTAACCGATTTTATACATAACGTTAGAAACAAGGTTATTAATTATCTATACATATCATACGAACATAAATCTAACGTATCTGTACTTCTTGGTTTCCGTAAAACAAATCGTTGTAGGTATCTAAGAAGAAAAAAACATCTCAATCATTTTGAAATAGCTGTCTGTCTATTTGTATGAACACACATCACTGCTAAATTACTAGGTTGACAATAATACCACACCAAAGAACTCATAAAGCATGTCTTTCAAAGAAACCTAGTCCTTGTTTGATTAAAATCGGTTTACTCTGTCAAAAGTTATTGTAATTTTAATGACGATGCGATTTAAGTACGAGAGAAAAGCAGATAAGTAAATAGATGCAATACATTTAGCTAATTTTATTAGTCACTGTTTTTGTACATTGCATTGTACGTAGACGGCGTCGCGGACACAGCTAATACTAGGTATAATTAAAAGATATGATTGCGAGCAACTCTGGTAGTATAGTGTAGGTATAAACATCGGTAACTGTTTTTAATTACCTAAAAACAATCATAAACATTTTAAAGTAAGAAATAAATTCATATTGGCATTGCAAGTATTGGACACTTTCATACTCATAATTAATATTATCATAATATATATTAAATTCCATCGTATATAACAAAATATTTTTTAACAGAAGAATAGTTAGTAGTGGTAGAGCCACGTTGAAGCTATTATTGGTTTCAGCCTGAATGGGTCGGCTCGTCCGGGGTAGTACCATCCTCTTACAGAAAACCGACGTGAAGTAAAAGTGCTTACATTGTTGCATTTCGTTCGGTCAGTGAGAGCGCCGGAGATCCATCCCCCTCCCCTCCCCTCTCCTCTTCCTTCCCCTCCCCCTTTCTCTCCATTCCCCCAAACACAGGCTGGCAACGCACTTACGACTCCTCTGGGGTTGCTAGTATCTATGGACGGTGGTGATCGCTTAACAACAGGTGACACGCATGTTCGTTTGCCTCCTATATGATATAAAAAAAAGAAAAGTAAATGGCAAAGTGAAACACATTGAATCAGTCACTTTGACTGTATGTATGACTGATGTATCATAACGCCATGAATGATTCATTCGAATACGCTAATAATATCATTCTTCTGTATACTATACGGCAAGATACATCACCTGTAAGCTATTTTTCTTTAAACGTCTAACCTAATAATCAAAATAAACGCTATGTATCTTACTACTGCATTCCTGTGAGTTTTTTGTGTATTTTTAGATGTATTAAGGATAAAAGTAGCCTATATATATCTCTCTAAATACGTAGCTAAAATTTTCTAAACCGAATGTCATCGCTATTGATCTGAAGATATAGTCCGAAAATGGTAAAAAACAAAATAATTAGCTTTCGTACTTAGAATGTGCATATGTATACTTAATATCATTCCTAATGGTAGAAGTAATTTGAATAAAATTAAAAAAATATTAAAAAAGGCCATGTACTCGTTTTTAATTCTCAAGAGACGGGTCAGTCGAACGGTGTTTAACAAACGTCCCGGAGCGTAGCGATGGCCGTTAAAAACGTAATATCCCCAGATTGGGGCGAGTCGTCGCTTTGTTATGGGACAATCCGCTCGGGAACACTTCACTGCGGCGCGCGGTGTGGCGCAGCGCATCGGAATGTAAACGTTCCCCACACCTACATACTTATATCACAACTCTCTGTATTTTAACAGGACTATGTCATCTCATAGTATTTTCTAAATATCAAAATCTATTGTAGTTACATGCAAAATACAATAATCAAGAATTATCAAGCATACATTTGATTATAGATCTT
This sequence comes from Antheraea mylitta, assembly GCA_014332785.1. Classification (NCBI taxonomy): domain Eukaryota; kingdom Metazoa; phylum Arthropoda; class Insecta; order Lepidoptera; family Saturniidae; genus Antheraea; species Antheraea mylitta. The sequence goes on from JACEII010000035.1 coordinate 7,620,741, forward strand.
GATTTGTGTTTTGGAAAATCGTCTGATATTGGTGAATTATTACAATAAAAAGACGTAGGTTGACATGGCAGAACTAAATACCGATTCTTTGAAAATCTATCACTTACAGGAACAATGTTTACCGTCAGGTACAGTGCAGGCATTTTGCTATGATAAAATAAAAAAGTTGACTACAACTTGCAATACAACTATATCGTATATATCCTGTCTAAACAAATAACAGAATAATTTTGTTTTATAATAATCGATTTTACTTAGGTATATTATGAAACAATAGAACCAAGAAATAAAAAGTATACTTTTTTTACATTATAAATGGAGCGTTTGTTTATAATTTAGACTCATATTATTTCACGATGCAAAACAAGCAAAGCCTAGAAGGAATTGGTTTTCAAATGGAGCTACTGGAGGGTACTAAGCGACAAATTTTGAACTATACATAACGCATCTAGTAAGGGAGCGATTGGAAAAACCCTATTACTAAGTATCACTATTACCGTTTTATCGTGGTATTATGCTTCAACGAAATTTCTTGCGCATTGCAGTTCTCGAATTTATGTTGATATACATAATATCCTAATAACACGTTAGTCATTAACTATTATCACTTCAAAACTGAAATTCATCCAACTAATTTGTAAAACAAAGTAAAGAACAAAAGCTGAATTTACCTACAAAATACTTGGCAGACGGTCTTCAGAAAATATATTTTAAGCATTCATATCCGTGCACTTTCAACGTTTCGCTAATCAACAATATGGATGAAATGGCTAAAAAATAAGATAGAATATCCCCCAAATTGGGGCAATTACGTTCCATATAATACGGTATGAAAGACATGCCCTTATGAACATAGGCAGCTGTCCTGTGGGAGTGAGCTCTCTTCACTTAATTTAATGCTACAAATTGGGCTTCCCCTTACACGGACCGCTGAAGGATTTATGGTAACAATATGAGATGTTTATAGTTCATTGGATGTCAGTAACCTCGTTGGAACGGCGTTTAGTTGTTTCATTAAACTCGTTGACAGTTTTCTTACGTGATACACAAAATAAATTTATTATATTTCTTGAAAATGGTCCGTTTAACAAGAAAATAAGCTACGGTTTAGTTTATTTTACTTTATATATTTTTGGTAACCAACCTTCAAGTAGATTATTACAGCCGTTGTCGAGTATGTAAATGATATTACAAGTTTTTTGCGATCATTTCACTGAACTAACAAGATGGTGCCCGTCTTGGTACAACTTTCCAGGGAGTTTTTGTGGCACGACTACATGACATTCCAACATCCTGACACTAAATCTGTTTTTATTTATAAAATAGTTATCGAACTTTCAACTTAAAAATTGTGAATTGTATATTAATGAAGTTAATGATCACTTAGGTTAGGTAGACAATAGGTTCATTCGTCGGGCCGTGGACGCTCCGGCACGGGATATTGTGGATTACAACCTAAAAATGGCCATAAAGAATGGAAATGCAAGCGCTATAAAAACAATAACGTCATTAAAACAAAAAAAAAAGTTAATAATAATTAAACAGTGAATATTTAATAAACTACTAACAATAATAATGTATATATATATATGCTCACGGATACGATTTTTACGTTAAAAAAAAAAAAAACTACATATAATCAAAAAAAAGGTGCGGACCAAGAGTGCAGACTAAAACAAAATATATATAAAAAAAAAAAAAAAGTTAATGACCACGGATTATTTTTTACAATGCAACACCGTTTAAAGTCAAGTGAATAAGCATTCTCTCAATAATATGTAAATTATTCCGTTATCTTGTAGAGGGGTGTAACGACATTACCTTGCCAAATTAGAGGTTCAAACTTTGTTTATGTGTTTACTATATATTAAATAATCCTAGGATATTACACATAGTGTTGAAAAACTTTATTAACACATTAAAGGCACTTAATGTCATAGTAAATTACTGAAAATCAGATTAACAAATAAAAATATTGAATCCAAATTATTCATATACGTAATATCTGGTTCGCAAATCAAATAGGTACTTTTCACAGTGAAATAAATCAGTCATGCAATAAACTTTATTATGTGACATGTGAAACTATACTTAACATTATAAAATAAGTAGTGAAGAAAATACTATTAGAACATGTTTCATCAATTTAATAGATTCTATAGTTTCTCATGAGGTTTTATCAATAACCTTGGTAAATCTAGAACAATGTATAAATCGTTTGACATAAACTCGTCGTTACTTGCTTCATATTTGTTACATGCATATATTTTTTATCCATTCCAACTCATACTTCAATTAATCAAGATTTGATGTCAGAACTGCTATCCTCTATAACAATATCTTAAGGGAAAAGTATAGATTTTTCGATATTTCTAAGGTACTTACATATACCTATTTCTAAAATTTGGATATTTTATTGAAGGTTTCATTCGATATGATGATTATTTCACACAACCGCGCAGTATATTGTAGAATAAATTAATAATTAACAGAGACAACGAGATTCCTGCACGTAATCTAAAAGGGAATACCCAAGACAGCAGTTTTTTCAAAGTTAAGCTGCCTCCTAAAACCATTTCGGGCATTCAGCCCTCATTTATCCTAACGGTTACGGCCTGGTTTCGAAACGTTCGGAACTATAGGCCGGACCGCATAAGCATTTAAATAGACTGGAGGGTTTAGGTAAAGTTTTTATAATAGACTTCGCTTACACTTACCAGTATCATAATTTATTAAAAGCAAAATGATTAAAATTTAGAAGATCCGTATTAATAATATAATTTATACACAATGAACTATTTTCCCCGAAAAATTATCACTTCATGAGAGCTATTCATTCATTTTAACAATATAAAATTTCTTCAGGTGACAATAATATTACAAAAAAAATTCTATATTATTTTATATGGGCAAAATTTTAAGTTCGTTGGAGAACATCTTAAAATTTAAATTAAAAACTATTAGATTAGACAGAATTTTTGTTTAGATATATCCTATGATATGTTAGCAACACAGCAATGTAATCTTATAAAGATCTTGACCTTCCAAGAACTACCATATTCTCTTTATAGGAAAGAGTATTAAAGCAATCTTAGTTCGTTTTTTCCTAGGTTCGATCCCTCGGTAGGGAGCCCTTGAAAGCGTTGCTTGCGCGATACGGTGACATACAAATATATATCACTGCTACAACACTACACGATTACCTCCACACACGTGCACGCCTACACGCTTACACATGAAAGTGGAAGGGTTTACTTTTTTCCCTTATCGAACTGAAAAACTCTCAATTTTCCGATAATAAAGATATGGGAGGAGTTGTTGAGGCGTGTATGCTTGGTACACATATACGTTTCAACAACTTATACATATATGAATAGTTAGCTAGGTTAGCTAAGATAGGTCGCGATTTTGCATGCAACAGGCAACAGCCAGGCCGAGGTGTGCCGTGCACCCTTGAGCTGGTTGCCAGAATGGAATCGGCTGAGTGCCTTAAGCGCTCGCCTTAGTAGTCCGGTGAAGCTGTTAAGACCTTACTGGGTCAATAGCGTAGACATTTCGAAAAAAAAAAAAAATCTTTCCAAAATTTGTTAAGGAAGGGATAGAGTTGCGAGGGAGCGTTACTGTGCATCAGTAAGCCCCCTTAAATCTTTACACTAGTTACACTTAAGTATCAGATATACCTGTTTGTAAGTATTCGATCATTGAATACAAATCTTGATTGAGAATATACATTTTTAATCATCATATCTTTTGGCACATGCTAGGTACCGTAGTATATGAGTCATTGTATTGCTATTAATATTATTTTCAATATGCCAATTTTTTACATTGTAATAAGTCGAGGTATAGTTTATTAATGAATCGAATATATAATGGGCTGCATAAACTCAATACAAAATATCAATATATAGTAGCATGTCGCTGACTTGAAATCGAAAGATTTTCTCCGGCCAAATTCCGCTCAACTCATCTAAAATAATAGTCACAATGTACCGTTCTTTACTGTCACGCTTTTTTTCGCCCACTCATGACTGTATACACTAAGTTTGGGTTACATTAATAGGGCAGAGGAAAGTAAGCAACGCGATGTGGGTACAACCACGAAAATATTTACTATTCGATAAAGTTACTTGTGAGTGTAACCCGTTAATGATTGGTGTCTAATAATAGGTTAATGATGTAGTCGAATACAAAATAGGAATACTTATAAACCTTTCTTCCGGAAAAATATATATGTATATATATTTTTTTTCGAAATGACCACGCTAATGACCCAGCAAGGTCTTAACAGCTTCACCGGACTACGGGAAAAATACCCATAAATTAAATGTACTGGTAATGGTAAAGTGAAATGATATCACGACAGTGGTGTCATTTCATTGATTCATTAATATCAATAAATTTTATCCAGTAACGTCAACCAGGTACATAATTTGCAATACGTCTTAACGTTTAAAGTGTGATAAATGTTACTCTAACATTCTTATATATTTAAAATAAATTATATCAAAAACCTTTCAAACCTGTCACTTGGATATCTCTCTCTCGTAATGATGTTGTCGAGATGTTACAAATTGTGGAATATTTATTAATAATTAGCAGTACATTACTAAGTGCCCTTGTTTAGATTTATATTCTAGTGATATTTCACCTAGTTAGTGTCGGACAGACGTAAATTGGAAAGGGTGCGTGGTATACGAACTATTAGCCCTACTATGAACATTGATTTCACATCATCATAAAATAAAATTATGTTATTCTTATATGATTAATTTTTACCTTTTTTATGAAATCTTTTTTAAACACATGGAATGGTATTTTTATTGGCAAGAGATAAAGCTAGGGTTTCTGCATCATATATACATATAATATCTATATTTTGTATTGAGATTGTGAATGAGATGTTTGTTGAATTAATAAACTGTATATTGTTATTTTTCGGACTGCCAATACATGTGAAAGAAAGAATAATGTTTATAATTTCAATTTACAAATAAAGAAATTGAAATAATTCACACTATAATTAATTTAAAAATTCAAAAGAAAACATAGTTTAAATTCCACTGTTTTGTCTTTTCACTTATGTCGCTGTTTGTTATGACTGCCTCTGCTTTTTTTAGGCTTCATCTACCATTTTTAGACGTATAGTAATTATTTTCAGAACAAACTTTAATTTTTCTGTCACTGATGTTATTTTTAACTGGTATGCTTCCTTTGATACACACATAACTATTACTATCCGTTATTTACTTTACTACGGAGCTACTTCATTTTTTGTAAGACACGTTATATGTATAATTATGACGAAACTAGCTGATTCCTGCGAATTTGCCCTTGTCTTTTATTATATCAGTTATTTTGTTATATGTCAAAAGGATTTATTAGGCAGTTTTCTTGACGAACATGTCAGGCGGCTTGACTTTTTCCGGCATTTCAAACAATTGTCGAATTCAACGAATTTACAAAAAATCTTATTATCTTATTATATAATTAAATCTTCCTCTTAAATAACTCTATCTAATAGTTGAAACAATATAAAAATCTGCTAAGTAGTATTTGAGTTTATCGTGAAACGACAGACTGACACACGTCAGAGGACTTTGTTTTATAATATGTAGTGATAATATTGATTTTTTTTTATCCAAGTCACTATCGAGTTACGATGGTAGGGTATAAATGTCTAAAATAAAGTTACAAATGTACCGTTGATAAGTTCGTGACGCGTCAGATATCTTGGAAGCTGGAAATTTATTGTATGCCGGCAATTATTCAAAGCTGTACGTGCTGAGTTTTGGTAATGAACGTCGCTTTATGATTTAATTGGTAGCGCTTATCGCTTCTCCCATTTATATTGCTTTATAATATTTATATGTACAGGAATCATTGGACTCTTTTCAAGTCTTGACTATGCTTGGACATTACTGAAATTATCCAAAACTTGTAATCTGCATATTGAAATAACACCGATATCAATTGATTTATACATAATTAATTACTTTACTTTCAAAGTATCATTAGATGGTTAATGTAGGTAATTTAAATATTAATAAGCTTAGGATATAAAACTTATTTCTTATTTTAGGTCCTATTTAAGTTTTTCTTGAATATCACTACAGACCTCACAATTTGCAAATATTCGACCAACTTTTGAGCAACAGCATATTTGAAATTATAACTTTTTGACGTTGTTCTATCTTTTATAAATTAGGCAGGAGACAGGTCTGGTAGCATAAGGTTTGGTCCATTTGTATATCAATCTGTTTTTAGATATAAAATTGAAGAAGGCGATCTACACGCTTTCTGAGTGTGTTGCGTGGGAGGGACAGCGCCGCACTCTGGCGGCGGCGGTAGGGGGGAATTTGTCGCTGCCGAGTGTGGTCTTCGCCATGCTCGGCAGCAAACAGGCGTGGCGAGCAATTGCCTCCTTTTGCAAAGAGGTCATCTCGCAAAAGGAGGCGACGGAGAGGGCCCGCGAGGTAGATCCTCTAAGTGGCCGTCTCCGCCAACAGAGGACCGGCAGGAGGAGGCGGCGTTTTGCCCAACTCCTCCTGCCACCGTAGCCGGACCTGAGGGGATGCAGCCGAGGGGCTCTTCCCTTCATTGCACAGGTCCGGCGGACGAGGGGAGGCAGCTGGTGTGTACCCAGTCTGCCTCTCTATAGGTAGGAGACCGGCGGCTACCTTCCGCCGGGCGGACCGTTGGGGCGGCTCTACAAGGCTGATTAGCTAGAAAGATCCCTTGCCGCCCCAACAACACGGTCTGACGGTACACCGTGGGGTTTTAATCCGTGCGAGTCGGACATAACCCACCCTCTCCTCCGGGAGGGTGAGTATCCATAAGAGATTTCCCCACGTTATAAAAAAAATCTTTTATATATACATTTATTCTTTATATTTTAGCACCTTGAAATCACGACGTAGTGTGACGTTGTCGCACCCGCGCCCTAATAATATAAAAACACTTGACAAATTATACACCTAAACCTTCCTCATGAGTCACTCTACCTGTGAAAACCGCATGAAACTCCGTTTAGTGGTTTTTTAGTTTATCACAAACAGACGTTTCAAAGGAATTTGTTTCATAATCTGAAGTGATATATCAATATATGTACGTCGAAGAATATTCATGAAAATGTTATAATGGATTTATTTACTATTAATAAAATGAACCATCGACAATCACCTAACACAGAATAATGCGGTTAATAATTATTAAAAATTCAATAAAATGAAATAAATCATTGTAGATTCAACGCAAAGTATAGGAACACTCTGTTACAGAAATAAAAGACAAGTATGTCATTTTTAATATCATTAACAATACTTGTTTCCATTTCCAAACGGAAAACTCGGTAACCATCATACCATGTAAGCTCACTTTCAAAGGGATAATAGTATACAAAGGACTTCCGAATACGTTACGCTGGTCACGCGCCACATGTAATTTCATATTCAAATAATAACGTACATTCTTTCTCCAAACCGCGACAAGGGTTATATTGCCTTTTGACGAAAGCAATTACCATAAAGTTTATGAATCGTGGGCTTTTAAGAGTGGTTTTTGGGACATTTTATCCTATTACTTGGTAATTTAGGGATCACTATGAAAATATCGAAAGATAAGACCCGGGTTTCAATTTTTAATATTGACAGATGAGCTCTATAGTTGAATATAATTGGAAATGTAAATAGAAAAATATTGAAAAGCCAAATGAGTAGTAACCTAGAATTAGTAATGCTAGTAAAAGTACAAAGAAAAAACGCTTAATATGACATCGCTAAGATAACTTTAATTTTATTACAACCTTGCTTTTTATCTGTGCTAATGAAGCGACGGCTAGAATGGGCGAATCTCATCCAGGTGCTGCTACCGCTTATTAAGGTAAAAAAACTATGTAAAACATTTGTCTAGGACTCGACATTATAAGCATTTAGATATTATCTAAATCCTTAGAACGATTGAATGAGTTTGCTCCGATTAAAACTTTGGCCCCCAAAGGTTTGATCAGACCTCTTTTAATTAAAATAGTTTCTATTCGTAACTCACAATTGTAAATTGAAAAACATAGCTAAATAATTTTGTAGTAGAGTTTGTGAATTAATTCGTAGATTGATGATTGCTTTTGGATAAATTGTATTCAATTTACTTAACAGTGTGTGAATTTGTCAACTTACCACATATTCCTGAACTTGACTATGTTATATATTAGAGGAATTATTATTTTTTATATAAAGAGTTACATTTTAGATTGTAGAAATTTTATCAAAAATGTTATTTTAATACACCCCTAGAGGTGGCGAAGGAAACGCATTTCAGATTCTACTAAGTTACACCCTCAGCTCATTGCCACGCCAGCACGGGCGTGTTAAATCACGTGGAGAAATTACAACCTTAAATAAAATTTAAGTGGGAGCTTAACTGCGACTTGCAGCGTTTATCTCTTGCAGGTGTTGTTACGTAATTCCACGAGCAGAGTAACGCTACCAATTCAACTAGTGATGTGAAACATATCAGTCGATATACAATTTTTGGTACACGATATTTTAACATTCATCTAGATTTACTACTTGACTTTAATCGTTATATTTGACAGAATGAAATGATGAAGGTGATTACCAATAAGTTTATTGCAGAACGGAAGTGAAAAGTAACTTTGCAAAGGTACTGCAAAATGACAAATTTTATGGACAAATCTATCCTTATACAACGTTGGACTTTCTCATACCTTTTAGGAATATTATCTATGTAAGGTTTAACTAATTTAGTACAACCACATCTATACAATTATACAAAAAAGGT
>JACEII010000035.1:7629549-7670013 GCA_014332785.1 Antheraea mylitta
TTCCTCAATGCTCTGTACTTTCACCTACTCTGGTTCTTCTGTATATCAATGATATGTTGCCTTTAGGCCATATTCATTGCTATGCAGAAAGCACTATCCATGGGTGCTATTACAGCAAGCCTTCTTACGGTCGGGTAGAGACAGAAAAGAGACGGCAGGAACTTGTCATTGAGCTCAAATGTCCTTGCAGCTCATATCAACATGACGAGCAAGTAATTTGGTCGAGTTTAATGCTAACAAAACACAGGTGTGCGGGATTACCTGCAAAACATCTCCATTTACCCTTCTTCCTGCTTTCCGGAATGTCTCGCTCGCAATGCGAGATAGCCTCAATATCTTCGGTATAGACATTCGCAGCGACCTCAATCTCAGGGAGCATAATCTCCACTGCATCTCGGTGGCTGCGAAGTTCGGCCTTGCGTGGAATATTGTTCGCACCTCTGGGACGGGTCCGCCAAATACCTACTAGATGCCCTGGATAGGTTGCAGAGACGAGCTGTCCGCATTGTTAATGATGCAGACATTACACAGTTTATAGACCCGCTTAAGTTGCGCAGAGATATAGCCTCACTGAGCGTGTTTTAGTATCTGTATCATGGCAAATGTTCAGCAAAGCTATTTAATTTAATCCCTTCCTCTCCTTTCCATAACCGAACCACGCGCGGTGGGCTTCAGAGCAATAGTTTTACGGTAAATCCTATCTGGGCACGAACTAAAAAGTTCGCAACTTCTTATCTTTGCCTTACCGTGAAGCTGTGAAACAATTTCCCGGCTAGTGTGTTCCCTCCTTCGTATAACATGGGTTCTTTCAAGCGTAACGTGAAGAGACATTTACGCAGGCCAGCATGACAGCAGCGATCGCCGAAGGATGGCGTGTCACTCGATGATCGCCATTGTTTTTGAATTGTACTATGATCACCATCAGGCACAGTACAGTCACTTTGCTGTGCTACAATAATATATATATATATATATAGAAATCTTGCCAATGTAACAATTTCCAAATAAAAATAATCAAGAATTCATTTTAAGAAAACGCATTCACACTTTTGTCACAAATATTGGTTAACCATGAAATAATTTATGTCAACTGTATATTCATTTGTACCATCTATTAACATGACTATAATTAAAAGCAAGATATTATTAATAACTATACTAATGTAATAAAAAACATGTTTAACATTAATTACAGACATACAAAAATTGTTTAAAAAAATTACGAAAATTTAATAAAAGTGTAGTAATAAATAATTTAATAAAATCCTGTTAAGTTCAAAACAATATGAAAAGGAAATTAAAATTTAGAAAAGGGAGAAAAAATTTAGATTGTTACAATTAGATTAGGTCCAGACATACATCTATAATTAATGGGAATTACAGACGTAAACCTTAACAATACAGAAGAGAATAATATGTATCGGGGCTTGCTCTTATCTCGCATTACATTGTGATACTTTTAAACAGGCCAATAAAACAACTGATCATCGATATAAATAACAGATTTGAGTATTCGTAACTTCTACTCAAAAAAATACCATCGCTTAACAAAATATACTAGCCATAGGACGTTTTAAGTTGAAAAGAATATTCACTTTAGTAGGCATATATTGAGACATGATCTTTCGAAATTGATCGTGTGCAAAGGGTGTACAAAATAGATTACAAGAATATTTAAGAATTTAATTTATTTAAAAATATGTTTTCCAATTGCTTTATATTTTGGAATAGTCAACTAATTAGACTTTTTACTTATAGTTATTTTATTAATACATTTAAAAATATTTAGTGAATATAAAACTAGTGTTAGGTTCCCAAGAGGTCCTAAAATGGGGCATGTCCATCTTCCTCCAGCCGGCATTAAAATCTAGTGATGACGTGTCTGTCTTGAAGATATTCAGTTTCCCACCCAAATTGTAGTCGTTGCGTTTGAACAAATCTGTGTGCATAGCACTTGCTGATGCACCAATCTTGTTACTGTAGAAAAGGTGCTTTATTAGTAGCGATCACTTATCCTTATAATTGTGTTTTTAAATAAAAAATACTTTATTCAATTTAGCTCCTAATTAGGTGTTATTGAATGTCAAAATGACCACCGGTTCGGACAAACAACCTACTCACCGAGAAGAATTGGTAAGAAACTCGATCGAGTTTTAAGTTTTTATCATATCTATATATTTATGATACATTACTCGTTACAATCGTTTCAGTGGCTGCACAGAGAGGTCAATTCCAGACATCACCATCGTTCCAATATTGATCCACTTCATAATAAACTTTTGAGACCAAAATCCGCTGGTAATATGTTTTAGAACTTTATTGTAAAACTTAATACTATTGTTACCTACAAAACGTTTACTGGTTTTATTGAGTTTGAAACATTAAAGGACCAGCGTGTTACAGTTTCTTGTTTTTATATAATGCCGGTCATTAACAAAATGTAGCTTTTCAAAGTTTTTGCGGGCATGCATTAAGCTATCAAGAATATATTGAGAGGGCAGAGTTATAATACCGAATTCCTGAAACTTAATCTTTAATGTTTCGCGAGGTTCTACGTTATCACGTATACTCATTCATTTTATTATTTGACTAAAGCCAATTATTTACAAAATCATTTTGATTAAACTTACTTGTACATATAGTCGAGACTGCCACCGAAACTATTGTGTGGGGGTACCTGAGGATGGTTGGGAAAATCTCTGGCGGCGATCGCAGTCAAGGATAAATCATGGTTTTTATTTTTAATGAAGCTATGTGTACCAGTAGCCGTGAGTCTGTCTCCGTATTCGGGTATACGAGTGTGACTAACGGAAGCTCCATGGCCGTCTCTGCAAAAAAAATTGAATGTTTTGTACATTCAAAGTATCTCAAATAGTTGAATAAAATTTAATTGTGTTAAGACACTTATCGTTTAACATCATTTAGAAATTGACTTATTTATACAGATATACGTTAAATAAATGTCTAAAGAAATACTTACTTGTTTTCATAAGCCAGTCCAATAGAATTAGCACCAATCTTCAGTTTGTTGGTGAGATCAACAGAACCGATTGCGCTTAACGTTTTGTCTTCATTTAATGGCGCCTTGAGCACAACACCTGAGCTTCCATCAGAGCTGATTGATACTTTACCAGCTTGCCGGCGCACTCTAGAACTGCCCCATTCTTGTGGCTGCTCCTCGTAGTGTTCGTAATTAGGTTCTTCTATGAGCAAGTATCGGCTGTTAACTCCGACCATAAGGACGGACACGAGGAATAACTTTGCGAACATTTTGATATATTACTTCGTGTTCTTTCGAGTCTCAAATGATAGTTTTGGTTCCTAATACAAGGCTTATATACTCATATGATAAGCGAAAAGGATTCCCCTTCGCAGTCAAAACAAATTGCTGTAAGTTCACATAGGTCATTTGTCATCTCAGCTCAATGAAATTATATTTAGTTTTATGTCCTATAATTAAAGATAACAGTAAATCCCTGTTTCCAAAGTACCTCATTATAATAAAAAAAACACCAACCTCGTCCGTAATTCATTATTATTAATCTCATTATTAGGTCTTAAATCAAATACGTAGGAAAATATATATGAAGGAAAAATTGAAAAATTATTATTGATTCACATGGATACATAACATAGCAATTGTCTCAAACTAGTTCTTTACACACCTTTTTTTATTTTACTAGCTATTCCCGTGACTGTATCCACGTGGAACCTGATGTACAAATCAGCGGCTAATAGAGTCGTCTGAATTTATTATATCTAATTACTACCTACTTTTCTCTAGTACTGTAGTGGTAGCGCCATTAAAATTATAATATTTTTTGATGGACTGAACCGATTTTAATGAAACTAAGACTAAATGTTACTTGAAGATATGCTTTATGATTGTCTTGAAAGCTTTTATCGTGAACGCAGTGCTTTTGCAGTGATACATGTTCAAACAAACAGACAGACACATTTCTAAAAATGGTAGAAATACATTTTATTACTAATTCCTTAACACCTGAATTATTTTTTTAAATAATAATCTAAAACTACAGATACATTAAACTTAAATTTCTATTGTATATGTAGATAGGCTCAGACGTGAGACCACGATCTCATTACAATAAAATTTTTGTGTCGGTGGTCATATCCATTATCCAGAGAGAAAATGGTATTCAAGCTTAGTTACTGAAAAGTATATAGGAGTTTGGTGACTTAAGTAGATTGCAGGACTCGAACGAAAATTATTTTACGTGGTATGCAAAGAAATTGGTACTGAACTATCATCGTATAATCTCACCAATCCCTGTTACGCATTTTTACTTTCTCGTATTTTAATCATCCAGCATATATTTAGCTGCTAATTCTGACGCATAGCGTGACGGTCACGACCACTTATATATTCTTCTATCTCTAGTTAGTCGTATAGGTACAGTTTTTGCCAAACTTTTGACTACTAAATTTGCGCAGAATACAAATTTAGATATATTATAAATCTTAATACATAAAACCAGTATCATGATGTTTACCCACTCAACCGATCTTGATGAAAGTGGGCATTTATGAATAAATCGGTCCAGCTTGAAAGATATCTTATATTTCGATTAATAGCCTCGATATGTTTTAATTACGAATTAAACGATTGTCAATGTTGATTAATTTTACTAATTGTAAGTTTCATAAGTTTCGATAAGATGCCGCTTTAAATTCGATTGTTGAAAGAAAACTATAAGACTGACTGTTTTAGATATCTCATAGATAGTAACCATTATGTAATTTTGAAAATGGTTTATCATAATTATAAATGTGACTTTTTTAAATCTTTTTTTATTTAGGGACTTAAGTCCACAAAAAACATGTCAGTCCAATCGTATCCTAATGTTACCTTATTCACAAAATAGAATTAGACGCAAACTTCCACAGAATCTTGGCTTCCTCACTTGCAGGTGCACACGAGATTCTACGGAAGCAACCCTGATCAATATATTAAGCTGTAACAGTTCGATAACAGCTTCTCGTTGTGATTTGTTCCGGTCACATTCCATCAACAAGTGTTGCAAGTCTTCTATCGATCTACAAGTTAAGCAATTTGGTGAAAAAGTTTTTCTCATAAGGAATGCAAACTTGTTGAGAGGCATATGTCCGGAACGTACTCTGTTTGAGATCACAATTAGAGATTTATTTACACTGCTATTATTAAACCATGGTATATGAGGTGTGATAACTGAGCCATAACAATGCGTGGTCCCGTCAGCTAGTATAAATAAAATACGTATTATATGTAACATTGATACAACTTGAGTATAAAAAATACAATAATATTATAACTTTATTTTGTAATTAAATTCTTGACAATATTATGCGTAAGTCTAAATATAGTCAGAACAATAAATATTGAAAAGGACTTACATTTTTCGAATGCTGAAAACAAACGATATTTTGTAAACATATCACATGTACAATATAATTTTTCTTAAAATATATCTTATTTGGATTTTTTTTATTATAACGATGATCGCGGGTCCGATATTTATGAGATAATTCTTAAGAATCAACATCTGTCAAAAGCGCAGCTGGATACTTAATGTTTCCTATCACATCTTTACATTTTTTTTAACTTTATTTTTAGCAAACAAACTTTCCGATTATTACTGCCATTGTCACGTAGTCAATAATATCACAAGCGTCATGCGATTATTTCAATATTAAGCATCGTGTGAATCAATATTCTAACAAGATGGTGGATCCCTTGCTAGAACCTTCCAGGGAGTTTTTGTGGCATCTCAGAATTTCATGCTCCGTGATATTATTTTCCATTCACTTCACTTACGCACAATAAACTAACTATATTACGTAAAACGCCATCAAATTTACACAATATAGAGTCAAGTCACAAGATAATGAATAAAATATCCACTATAAGACAGACTAAAATCCCGCCAAAAACTCACACATCCTTACTTAAACTCGAGTAAAATTATTTTTTAAAAACTCAAATTTATTATTACCTACAATATTATTAGAGTTCATGAATTAAATTCATTTTAGAATATTGTATTAGTTGGTGATTTCATAACTTGAATACCACTCAATTAATGTATACGATTTAAAACAGTTTTTTTTTTCGAAATGACTACGCTATTGACCCAGCAAGGTCTTAACAGCTTCACCGAACTATTACTTCACCGAACTATGATTTGGTATCATTATGAGTGAAGCAGGAGTAGCGTTTTATTTTCTTTTAAGTTGTCCTCTATAGGTCAAAATTCGCCCAGGATTATCATAATAAATAACATAAGTATCCCGAATTGAGCCTTCTATTCTTCGATAGTATAAAAAAGACGAGGCAATCATAAGGACTGCCGACAGAAGTGAAAACTCAAAACAATGGAATACCAAATTGTGTTGTTCTCTTTGGAATTTTTAAATGAATTTTAATCTGAATTATTTAAACTGTATAATTTGTTTATTGAAATTATTAATATTCTGGTTTACACATCTATAAATAAATAATCAAGCATATGATAAACTACACAGTTCCAATACGAAATTTCAATAGTACATGTACTCGGGCTGCTATACAAGATACCAGAACCACACAATACCAGACTCGCAATGCGTACATTGCGACTCTGGTACAAGCGCATTATTACGAGCATGCGACCTTGGTAACTCGAAAACACAAAAACCCATAAGTTTTTCCCTACCATAAATCGCTCAATGCGGCTAAGATAGTGCTGCCTGTCTGTACGTGTAATTTACTTTTCAAATTTTTTGAATAATTTCCATTTCAATTACCACTAATTTGGAACGCGACACTTTATTGGACGTCACTTAACTCTGACGTCATTTAAAAATATCAAATTCTTCTATTAACAATAGTACTAATACTTTTAGGCTTTGTAAGAAAAAATATTCTCAACTTATCTCTTTAAATCATTTGATATCTATAGGGTATAAAAATATCCATATACATATAAATGCTTGAATATAAAACGAAAAAGAATATAACAAATAGTTGAGTAGAGCCGCAGATATAGTTAGTAAATTATATCACGATATAAATAATATAATTTCCAAAATTATAAATACTCATGATTAGCTTCTAGCTTCAAACTGACTACACTATTGACCTAGCAAGGTCTTAACAGCTTCACCGGACTACAATTATAATTAGAAATATTGTTTACCCTTTATAGACTTGCAGTCAAAAATTACACTTGAATACGACAACACCATCAGTGATTGAGAAGTCATAGGTTAGCATTATATGAAGAGAGATGAAACTCATGTAACTAGAAAAATATCGAGTATGGAGTTGAAGGGGTATAGAAGTAAAGGGACATCGAAAAAGTTGTGGATGGATTTTGTAAAAAGGTGTGTATAGAAGATATTAATACTGAGATGACATCTGACAGCGGATAGTGGTAGAGGAAAACATCTTATACCGAACCTACTAAAGTGGAACAAAGGTATAAAGAAGATATGTATAGAGGATAAAAAAATATATTTAGAGGTTTACTGTTAAACCGATTACAAAATAATCGTGGTTGTATTTTTTTTTATTGTAGAAGAAAGAGGAAAGAAGAAAATTTGCATATATATGCTCTTTGTATTAAAAAAAATTCTTTTTAAAATTTCAGTTTAGATTCTGATTTACATTAGCAATAATCCAGTGAACAAAATTAGATCGCAATTCACTTTTTGAAGTGAAAGTTCTTTTAGGCACGTTGAGCGGTATTTTTGGCAGGCGATAAAGTTATGATTACACGTCATGACATGCTAGTAATACATAACCGACCGTATTGCGCTTACGTAGCTTTCGTTAGACTAGCAATCCATAGTATAGCGGCCTAGGTACGTTTAATATTGATGATTAGTATTCATATTGCATAGCCCGTCATACGGTTGATTAATTAATAAATTGTATTAAGATTTATGTAATCAGTACTTTAAGTACTAATAGGTGTGAAACTATTGTCCATAATTTTAATATAAAAATTATGGAATTTAAAAAATTCATTCAATTCATATTTGATTCAATCATTAACCTTACAGTTATCCAAATACTTATTACGTACATCTTGTTTCCTGAAAATAACTATTTGACTACATACTATTCTGTGTTGCCCTTTTATTTGTGTAACATAAAGAAATGAGTATAAACAATTAATATTTTCGTCAATGTAATATTGAAACATATTACACATAGATTTTATGTTTTTGCATTTCTAAGTTGAATTTTAATTATGCCAAATATTATGTAATTCCCTCCGTGCTGTTTGTATACCTAAGATACAAATCTTCAAATATAATTTATTTTGTGAAAATTACAGTGATTTTTTATACTACATATGATTCAGATACTGTGAACAAGAGATCGACCGGTATAAAAGTGTATCAAACAATTTTAACTAAAAATAACGGAATATTTATAAAAACATAAAAAATTAAACTCTGTCGAAAGTTATTACCTTTATTGAAACAGATAATTTCGTATGTATAAGAATTGAATTAGAAGTATATCAACGTAATTTATTTTCCTAGAGATACGTTATATATTGATTTTACCCCTATTTATCGTTTTGCATTTATTAATTACAACTTAATTAAAATACGCTTAGATTAGACAAATTTAGAGAACGAGAGAGTATTGCTCGGTTCGTAAAACGACCTAATTAAAAGCGTGTGAAAATTCTTACAACCGGAGTAAGGTATGTATGGAATAAAAAATGAATAGTTGCATAAACATTTGATAAGGATCGTGTCGTTGACAACACTAGAATTTAAATTATTCCATAAATTAAGTTCAGCTATAAAAATAAATAGAGTACTTAAAATCAAAAACAGTCATAACAGTAATCATGGTTTATTGTTGAATTACGCTAATTATACACAATTGTTAAGTGTTATATTTACACTATGAAATAACAATTTGAAACAGTATATAAAATGATTCAAATCACATTTTTAAAAGTTAAAAACTGTTATTTTCCCTTGTTACAATACTGCTAAACTAGAAAAATTTAGAGAATGAAAAACTGGTGCTCGGTTCCCAAGAGGACCTATAAGAGGGCATATCGAACTTCTTCCACCCTGCGTTGAAGTCCAGAGACGTGGTGGGAGTCTTGAATATGTTCAGCTTCCCGCCCAGAGAGTAGTCGTTGCGGTTGATGAAGTCGGTGTGCGCGGCGCTCGCTGATGCACCGATTCTGTCCCTGGAAAACAAAATCCCATAATAACAATCAAGGCTAATACCTAATATTAAAGTTTTAAAGATAGAACATTCCTAATTAAAACATTAATACCACAATATTTGTAAGTAATCTAATATATGCAAGAACTCACTTGAACATGTAATCTACTCCTCCGCCGACAGTGTTGAAGTTGGGTACTTGAGGGATGCTGGGCATGTTTCTAGTTGCGAATGCATTGGCGTTTAAATCATGGTTGTCGTTGTGGAACAAATTCACTTTGCCTGCAGCAGTCATTTTGTCTCCGAAGCCGGGGATATGGGTCTTTGTAAGGGTGGCTCCGTGGCCGTTGCTGAAAACAAAAATATGTATGATATAAATTGTAAAGTTAAGAGAAGGTAATTTACTGGTGGAGACTAAGCAGATCGTTTATCAATCTACAGAGATACTCACACATTATCATAAGCCAATCCGGCTGTAGCAGCACCCAGCTTCATTCTATCATTAAGATCAACGGAACCAATTGCACTGAGCTTATGGTTTTCATTCCCAGTTATAGGTATCTTGACCGCAGCACCTGAGGTTCCATCAGAGTTCACTGTTAGAGCACCCGCTTGCCGACGCACTCTGGAACTGCTCCACTGTTCAGGCTGTTCCTCGTACTCTTCAATATAGTAACCAGGCTCTTCAATGAGCAGGTACCGGCCGTTGACGCCAACAAGGAGGACTGACACGAGGAACAATTTGGCGAACATTTTTGGGTGTTTGCTCTAGGACTATCAATTCTTGAATGATGCTGGTTAATCGTATCAAACGTGTTATATACTGTTAAAACATGTGAAAAGGAATCCCCTTATTCTTATCAAAGCGACTTGCTCTCGCGGTACGTGAGTCATCTCTCATCTCATGCGCTAAAACTTTGTTTACGATTACGACGTCTGTATAGATAACACCAGGGAATTCCTGATTCCTTGTATTTTATGAGAACAAGAAGAAATTTATTAATTGCTTTTATATGGCATTTATTGAATTGTATGATCCTAACAAAGTCATAATTGTATTTTATCTTTCTTAAGCGCCTTTCTTGATTCTGAGGATGATTTAACCGTTTGTGCACTGGGGAGATAATTAATGAATATTTTTTACATTTTTCGATTGAGTTTCTACTTTAATTTGTCAAAACTTCTTGTCATTTATAAAAAAATATAAATATTCGAATTTATGAACCAATGTTAAGATTTAAGACTATAGATTATCTAAGATAACCTCATAACTTTAGAGACCACATAAACTTGTGTAGTTGAAATCAGAATATAGTTGTTAAGAAATAGTTTTTGTTACGGCTTTGCTTTTGTATTTGGTCCATGAAAACATATGTGTAAAGTTATTCTCCGAATAGTCACATACAGTTTGTCATCGATTTTAAATAACTATAATAAACCGTTTACTTTATTAATCTACTAGCTGACTCGTGCAACTTCGTCTGCATCAAATTGGTTATCACTGGTTTCAATTGTATTTTGAAACGCGAAAAAAAAAAAATGAATAAAGCTAGTATCCAGTTGCAGCCACAACTACCGTTTCCAAAAATCCAAACTATCCACGGATTCACTGAAACATATACTCAGATTACATGTAATTTTTATTTTAAATAAGCCTAGTACCCGTTCGTAGCATCATCTACCACTCCGTTGTTTGTAGTCCGGTGAAGCTGTTTAGACCTTACTCTGTCAATAGCGTAGTCATTTCGAGAAAAAAAATCATCTACCAGGTTCAATTAAGATAAAAACTAACCTACATAAAACTAAATAAACATCTCTACCGCTTACTTTATCATAACCATCTTCAACTTGTATTAAAACCTTTTTATACTCCATTATATTAAAGAAAAATATAAGAACACCGTATCGAAGCGTCAAACATCGCGCCGAACCGTCAAATGTCACTTGCTTGAAACTATAGTCTAAGAGTTATAAACTGTTTCGAAAACGTATTTCAAATATATTTCTAATACATTTTTATAAATAATCTCTGTACCATTCACAACATAGTGCCTATCACTTCTTGATAATTTATCCATATTGATATGTTTCTATTGTAGATTATTCTACGTTGTTATACTGAATATTTGGCATTAAATACATAACGTGTATTTGTCACACTTGATATTGGCGAAATTACCTATATAGGCAGAGGCCATACCGGAAAGAATCAATCAAGCCAGTTTTATACATTATATTCATCCTAACAACGGGCTATCTGGCTGCCGGTAAGAGTTGCGATTATTTGTGCATATCGTACCTTCACAGACAAAAATATTGATTTTTAAATAATTTTAGGATGTTTTTTTCCACTAACTTAGAAACGTTATTACAATGGAATTATTATTGAAAGACATTTTTGGTATTGACAATAATGTGCTTGATACTATTTTTTGGAAATAAAAATAAAAGTAATCTTACCCCATGTTAGAATAGCAGTAATTTTATTATTACTATATTTAGATATAAATAAGTACAAATTTTATCTTCCACACTAATTCAGTTATTACTCAATATTTAGACCGATTTATTGCTATAAAAATAATGTGTATAGAATATAGCTATAGTTTAGTGCAGTACTGGCTGCACGATAAAGATAGCGATAATTGTGGCAGCGTGTGTTATCGACGCATTTTTTTTTCGAATTGTATACGCTGTTGACCTGGTAAGGTCTTTACAGCTTCACCGAACTATTGAGTCGAGCGCTGAAGGCACTCAACCGACTTGGGATGTTTGGGCGACCAACTCAAGGGTGCACAGTACACCTCGGCTTGGGCTGTCACCTGTTTTGTGCAAAAATCACAACCTATCTGATCTAACCTAAGCTAAGCTATCTAGATATACGTATATAAGTTATTAAAACATGCATGTGTACCAAGCATGCGTGCGTCAACAACTCCTATATGTATTTTGTGTTGGAAAATTTTCTCCAAACTATATGGGATAGGATAGGAAAAATAAGGGTAGAACTCTTTGTTGTGTATTTATTTTTCTGAAAAAGAAAAACAGCATGTAAGCGTGTAGGCGTGCACGGGTGTATAGGTGATGTATGTGATGTTGTAGCAGTGATGTAAAGTTTTGTGTCACTGTATCAGGTGAACAGCGTACTCAAGGGCTCCCCGCCGAGGGAACGGACCTAGGCTTGAGCCGTTGCCGAGAGGGGCCTAATCTGGTGTGCGGGAGCGAAATTTACCCCCAGACCATGGTGGCGTGATAGTGATTATGCGGGCGTGGACGTGAACACGCTTTGTTCGAAGAGACAGGCTGCTACTGATCTTTCGCTGACGTGATTGAATCAGGAGGGTCGGTAAGAATGTGTCGCGGTCGTCTTCTATACTGCGCAGCGTTGGGTACGGGTTCATAGTTCGTGGCGGATACCACTAAAGGGCTGGGATGATTCGCGGCTTTTTCGAAATAACTACGTGTGAGTGATTTTATATACGCCCTGACAGAAGGCATCTCCAGGTCCCTGTGGAGATCCTTATTCCGACGTACCATGGGGCACCGGTTATTTTACGTTGGGCTCGGTTCTGGAGAACCTGTAACTTTTGAATACGATTTTGCGTATGTGCAAAAACCGAACAACTGTACGTCATAATCGGATTGATGCAAGTTTTATATAAAGTGAGTTTATGTCTGGGGGACATTTTACTCTTATGACAAAGCAAATGATAGAGACAATCCAAGACCATAGCGGCTTTATTTCACACTCTATCTGTGTGTGAATCGAAATTTAAGTGTTTATCTAAAGTGACGCCAAGATATTTCACCTCGCCGACCCAAGCTATTTCGGTTTCGTATAGCCTGAAGGTCGACGACGCATATATTTAAAATGGCGTCAATCCCAAGTCATACGTACATACCTTTACGTTTATCGTTGTTTTATTGTATATGGTGAAATCTTAATATCAATAATGTTTAATAAAATGAAATTTGTTCTTTGTTATGGAAAAAAATATTGGTTTAAAATTAATTATTTTTTTTTATAAAATATATCAGCAGGTATATATATATATGAAATGTGTCTGACTATGATACATTCATGCTTTTAATTGCGTTTAAATGTTACTGAAAAAAAAATGTTCTTAAACCTATTCATAAATCAAAATTAATTAAATCAAAACGCACATTAAAAATACAACGTTAACGTTGTTCTTTCAACGTTGCCGGCTCTTGTACTAAGGTGTCGCAAAAAAGTCTAGTTACGTTAACTACAAATTTTTGTTTTTCGTTATCCTGGAGAACCCCTTGCGTTTTATGAGACAAAAAGTATCCTGGATGTAGCCTTGTAATATCAGTTATTACTTACTGTGTTAAGTTTCGTTAAAATTGGTTTAGTACTTTAAGAGTAATACGGGTTTAGGTTCTAGGCTTTAATCCTTTATCCTGGAGAACCCTTTGCGTTTTATGGGACAAAAAATATATTTCATGTAATCTCGTAGTATTAGTTATCACTATGTCAAGTTTCGTCAAGATTGGTTCAGTAGTTTCCGAGTGATGCGTGTTCATAGGGACAGACAGACAGACAGACAGGCAGAAAGACAGACAGACATAAATTGTAAAAAGATTATTTTTGGCTTCTATATCGATAACATAGTCTACCCTGATTAAAATTTTCAAAAAATATTTAATGTACAGATTTCGACTTGTTACAGTTTTATTATAGTATAGAAGATATAACTAAGTTCTTAAAGCAATGTAAGTAAACTTAAATGATTTTACGTCGGCGCCAAACAAGCAAATTCATTAATTACGTAAAGCATGTATATAATAAGTTAATGTCAGCGAGACAACAACCCGAACGGGCACACACGTTACCGCTAAAGATTTTACATTGCATTTTTAATTTAATTTGGTTATATGTTTGAATTTAAGGTAATTTAGTGAACTTTGTTCATTGATTATTTGGCGCCGACTCAAAAACATTTAGGTTTATTTACATTACTTTAAGAACTTAATTATTAAAATAAATAAAGTAAGAGGGTTATTATTTTTTGCTTTTCAGCTTTTCGGCAGTTTAATTTTTTGTTAAAAAGTTTCTATTTTATATTTTTTTGTGGTTATAATCTGCTAACTAATACACGCTTAATTTGTTTGTAATACACAACTCAGAGACTGTTTTATTAATCATCCCCTGTTTTCCTACCCTTGGGGTTGTTTTTTCTTGTCAAAATGTATATGGGACCAACTTCGGGGTATATTCTTTCAAAAAAATAATATATGCGTCGAATTGAGAACCTCCTCCGTTTTTCTCGTCGGTTAATAAATACGTGATCAGTGATGATATTTAAATAACATAAATGAACATAATTTCAAAAAATTAAATATTATTTAATCTTTTCATGACGATTTGTTCATGCAAAGTTTATGGTCCTGTCAGAACAGGTGTTCGGACGTTTGTTGTTTTTTTATATCGAGAAATCATGTGTGGGTACTGTCACCCACTGGGGCAGTTGAGGGTGGTTTATGTCAGATTTCTACGCACTAAAAACCCTATGGTGTTTTTCTTAAACCTTTTTCGGCGGAGAGCGGGAACTCCGTTAGCCTTGTATATACTCTTTGAAGAAACCTTTGACAAATCTGACGTTTTCTTACTACAAACCATAATAGGTGATCAGTATAAAACTTGAATAAAATATATTGAGAGATGCTGCAATTATATTTTCTTGTCTAAGAGATAAAGAAAAGCATAGGGCGTAAAAAAACTAAATCTCCAAATAATGCGACTTATCGAATCCAAGCATAGCTAAGAACCATTAGATGAACTTTCGTGTACAAAAAGATTATCAAAATCAGTCAAGCTTGTCAACACGTGCACACCGGAGATTATATACATATACGAATATGTAAACATAATAATTATCTATGATACCCTTAGGATTCGTAAAAGAACTAGGTTATCCTGACCAGACTTTAATGAGGCGATTATGACTTAGTTGATAG
Source organism: Antheraea mylitta (assembly GCA_014332785.1). Lineage (NCBI taxonomy): Eukaryota > Metazoa > Arthropoda > Insecta > Lepidoptera > Saturniidae > Antheraea > Antheraea mylitta. The sequence goes on from JACEII010000035.1 coordinate 7,644,713, forward strand.
CGTGTTAAGACACCGCGTCGATGTATGTAAGTTTGAATCCTAACAGGTGAGTCGGATATTTCACTGAATGAAAATATCGTGATGGAACAAGGTGGTAGGAGTTTCTAAGTTCGCCTAGCTAGTAGTTACTATTCTTAAATTAAAATCTGGCGTCAAGCATCTATTGATGTGTTCTGGCAACTGCACTTGAGAGACAGTTTCCTTCTAGGCTTAGCGTGCTTACCATCTTAGATCTTAGGTAGATAGATTTCATATGTCTTATTCTATTAGTTTTCGAGAAAAATCAAAATACAATTCATTCAACGATGAATTATAATTTTTGAGGTATTGATAATTTTACTTAAAGTATTCTCTTATCTGTTTAAATAGTAATATAAGTATCATTCTTTTAAACTTCCATATACTAGATGACTAATGCCCGTTTTCACCAACATTTCCTAAATGTAAGGGCCACTTAAAGCACGTTCAAGTGACCACTTTTGGAGATTTCGTTTTCACCAACGTCTAAGTGTCACCTACGATCCTAAGGGTTACCTAAATTTTAAGGGACGGAAATTCGATCCCTTAGCGTTAGATGATGTTTATTTTACGTACGTGTCAAACTAAATTTGTAGTTAATTCGTATACATATCGTAAATTGAAGAAATATTTGAGTTTTTTGTAACTTTAGTAGCTAAATAAACAATTAACAAAATGTCAAAAGTTCCTTATCATGACGATACATTTGTATACAGCTGTTAATTTTATCTCAGTATTGTTTTTTGCCTTATTTCTATATTTTGTGTTTGTATGTGTGTGTAAAAGTATAATTAATATTCATTTCTTCCATGGCTTTTTCTTTCTCGAACTGACTACGCTATTGGCCTTATTTAGGGCCTTCACAGCTTCACCGGACTACTTGTTCCATGGCCCACATTAAAATCTCTGTGTTAACTTACGCGAATGTTTTGTAACAAAAAAACGCGCACGTGATACATTAATGTTTTAATTAACTTAAGATTTGCCAGCTAACATATTTTGCCACTGCAAGGTTGGTATACTTTATAAAAAAAGTTCGAACAATGTGAATATGGTGCCTCGCGAAACATTCATTAAATTTCAGATATCGTGTATCTTACCTAATTTTACACTCTCAACGCATTATTCATAGTTCAATGTATATTCGCAAAATCTTGGAAAAGCTGGATTTAATAAAACACCAACAATTTAAATATTAGAAATAGTAACAAATCGGTCATTCCATGTTTCAGGCTCACTAAGACCAATGACAGTTTATAGGTAATAGTGTTAGGTTCTATAACAAAGTCCCAAATTACGTTACCAATTTGCTGGGCAGTGATTTTAAGCACCATGCCCAGTGAGTTTTATTGTCTAAAGGCTATTATATTATAGGGTGGATTAATATGTGAATCATGATGACATCTGGAAATGACGCCAATCTCTGTGCATCCACCAAAAACGAACGTAACTATGTTTCTAAAAATATGTATCACGAAAAGATACACTAATCGAGTTTTTCACTGGTTATTCTCTATGACTGAATTATATCCGAACCGTGGTAGGTAGCTTTGACTTACATAAGTGCTTTCTCATGACCTATTTAGATTTTTGATATCTCACCTTCTACACGGAGTGTTAAATATTAGTAGTTACTACTAGATACTATACTTCCTATTAGATACTAGTATGAAGTTCTAGGTTCGTATCTAAATATTATCTGTACTTATATATTAATTAAACAAATTTAATATTTTTAGTTCCTGTACCAATAATATGAAAATAGATTCATATGCAACAAAAACGATTACAAAAACATTCTTGATAATTTAATGTATGTCCGTAAAAACTTTGAAAAACTGAATTTAGTAAAAGACCGGCATAATGTAAATACTAGAAACTGTAATAAACTGGTCGTCCCATGTTTCAGACTTAGTAAAACCAGTAATAATTTCTTAGGTAACAGTGTTAGCTTTTATAATAAAGTCCCAAAACATGTTACCGATTTGCTGGACTGCAAATTTAGGCGCCACATCAAGCGGCTTTTTGTGTCAAAAGGATATTATAGAGTGGATCAGTATGTGAATGATAGTGATGTCTGGAATTGACTCGTCTCTGTGCATCTACTATAAGATATTGTGTGATGTATTGGTAATGTATGTAAAAAAAAAATGTACCCGATAGCTTTTCGATGGCTGTGTTGTTTTCCGAACCGGTGGTAGATTTTGACGTTCATAAGCGCCCTATTAGGGCCTAAATTGAATAAAGAATTTTTGATTTGATTGATTTGATTTGATTAGTCTTTTTTTCCATATGGAGGTCATTTTTAAATATGACAGAAAAATAAATTATCGATGTTATAAATACCAAAATATTTAAATATTCATTTTGACTCACATTTATAAATCATGTAAAGCGTCCCAATAAAGAAAAGAAACTAAACTATAGACATTCATTTTGAAAAGCAAATTGCAAAATTTCGTAAAAATATGATTTTTGTTTTTTAATATTTTGGAGTATTCATGTTCAAAGTTTTTTTTTATTGTAGCACGGCAAAGTGACTGCACTATGCCTGATGGTAAGCACAGTACAATCCAAAAATAATAGCGACCACCGATTGACACACTGTCCATCGCCGGTCGCCACTATCATGCCGGCCTGTAATAAGCTGGATATGCACAGGCTGATCCCGAAACGCGACCCGTAGAAGCGAATCACTATTACGGGCTTTTCGTCATATACATGGTGGTTGCGACCCAGTCGGGCTGTAAAACCCTACCACCCCGCTTGCGCCATTGCCTCGTTCGTTATTCAGCAGGGTGCACCACGTGCAGTTGAGGTTGGCTTGGGTGTCTCAAGTCTTATGATGTTATTCGACACCCCTTACACCCCAAAATTTTTAAATTCCCAAGGTGTTATACATTATTAAGAATAAAAAATAATAATGAATTCATAATTTAATTTATCAAAAACGCATCATGGTCCACAAATAAGCAAAAAAAAAAACAAAATGTTAATTATTATATAAAGCTATATATTTCTTAACTTTTTTATAGAAACTATTATGTTTGCTTCGGAAAGAATAAGAAAATAGTGAAGAATAATAATATCAATATATTACATTCCGTTCTACTGAATAACTTGTACTTTTACGTTATTGCAAAAGTCATTATAGTTTATTATGGTTAAGATTATGTTTGAAAAGAAATAATTAATTAATTTAATATGCATTTGATGCGAAATGAGCTACAAAGGATACTAGAATTAAAAATATGTCACAAATTAAGAATTCACTTAAACAGTATTGAGATTTGAAAGAAATAATAGGCTTTTCACCTATTGAAATAAAAAAATAAAAAATAAATAAATGTTTAAAATCAAAAACAGTCATAACAATAATTATGGTTTATTGTAAAATTACGCTAGTTATATATAACAATTAAGCGTTATATTTACATTATTAGATAATAATCGCAAACAGTATATATAAATACATTTAACTATCATATCTTTAAAGTTCAAAATATGTTAATCACCCTTGTTCCAATACTGTTAAATTAGAAAAATTTAGAGAATGAAAAACTGGTGCTCGGTTCCCAAGAGGACTTGATGAAAGGCGTTTCGAACTTCTTCCACCCTGCGTTGAAGTCCAGAGACGTGGTGGGAGTCTTGAATATGTTCAGCTTCCCGCCCAGAGAGTAGTCGTTGCGGTTGATGAAGTCGGTGTGCGCGGCGCTCGCTGATGCACCGATTCTGTCCCTGGAAAACAAAATCCCATAATAACAATCAAAGCTAATACCTAATATTAAAGTTTTAAAGATAGAACTTTCCTAATTAAAAATATTGATACCAAAATATTTGTAAGTAATTTAATATATGCAAGAACTCACTTGAACATGTAATCGACTCCTCCGCCGACAGTGTTGAAGTTGGGTACTTGAGGGATGTTGGGCATGTTTCTAGTTGCGAATGCATTGGCGTTTAAATCATGGTTGTCATTGTGGAACAGATTCACTTTGCCTGCAGCAGTCATTTTGTCTCCGAAGCCGGGGATATGGGTCTTAGTAAGGGTGGCTCCGTGGCCGTTGCTAAAAACAAAAATATAATATAAATTATAAACTTAAGACAATGGAATTTACTGTAGGATATTTAGCAAATCGATTATTACTCACACATTATCATAAGCCAATCCAGCTGTAGCTGCACCCAACTTATTTCTATCATTGAAGTCAAGGGAACCGATCGCACTGAGCTTATGGTTTTCATTTCCAGTTATAGGTATTTTGACCGCAGCACCTGAGGTTCCATCAGAGTTGACTGTTAGAGCACCCGCTTGCCGACGCACTCTGGAGTTGCTCCACTGTTCAGGCTGTTCCTCGTATTGTTCGATGTAGTAACCAGGCTGTTCAATTCGCAGGTACCGGCTGTTGACGCCAACAAGGAGGACTGACACGAGGAACAATTTGGCGAACATTTTTGTATGTTTGCTTTAGGACTATCAATTCTTGAATGATGCTGGTTATTCGTATCAAACGTTTTATATACTGCTAAGATATGTGAAAAGGAATCCCCTTATTATTACCACAGCGACTTGCTCTCACGACATGTGAGTCATCTATCATCTCGTGCACTGTAACTTTGTTTACAACTTCAATGTATTTATATAGTATTAGTGAATCCCTGGCTCCAAATGTTTAAGTTTGTGAAATAAGGAGGAAAATATGTTATAAATAATTGACTCTCAGGTATATTTTGTAATAATGTATTTGTATATATTTTATAAACGCATTAGCCATATTCTGTGGTCAAGCAAGCTAATTACGTTCTAAGAATAAGATTGTTTTTTTTTATATACAATTTTGGATACATTTTCATAAACTAGTTAAATGTGTATATAAACGTATGCATATTTGGAATCCATAATCCTTATTTAGTTATGGATATTTCTCAAAAAATTAAAAATACTAAGTTGCAATATAAAAAAAAAATTGGATACTTTGAATTTTTTCTAATAAAACTTATTTGATGCATTTTTCAATATTAGTATTTTAAAGAAAATAGTATATTATATCAGATTTCATAATTAATCTGTGTAGAAAATTGATATCAGGATCTTTGTCGTAGATCAGTTACAGGAGAATGTAAAACATGCGTACAGCGGGCAGCGTTTCATTTAATAACATCTGCTTTACATAATACGTCATCAGTTACAACTGTTGTAATTATATTGCAAAAACAAAATGATACAATGAATTTCAATGATACGATACATATTGTAAGTATTAAATAACGGATCTATTTCTGAGAGATTCTAAGATAATTAATTACATTAAGAGTGTAATAGTTCAAAAGTCATATCGTTATCAAAGTCGGGGCTTCCTGTTATCTCACGCTGTATTCTCACTTTAACCGTCAGTAACTCCTTTTGGTATTTCGTTCGCAAAAAAGGGATATTCCTAAGTACTAAACCGTAATAAGTAACGGACTTGAGTTTGTACGGACTGTATATTATTGTAATAGACAATAGATAATCTGCCCGCGACTCTGCTCATGGTTTTTTTGCAATGATTTTTTTCCACTCATTTTATTTTCAACAAGAACACCCACCTCCGTTACACAAAGTTGTAAAATATAAAATAATTACAACAGATATTTTCTTAATAAAGATACATAAACAAGTATTTTAGATGAATGATTCTGAAGTACATTATTCATATATTTTATAAAATTTAGCTAGCGTTACAAATGTTAGCGCCCAAAAACTCTATTTTACAACTTCGTTAGAGTACATTAACTTTTTCCTCTTTTATATGAATACTAGCTGACCCGTGCGACTTCGTCTGCACCAAATCGATTATTACCGGTTTCAATTGTATTTTTAAACAGGAACATCATAATAAACCCGATTGCAGCGACATCTTGTGTTTCCAATTGTAAATGTAAACTATCCAGGGACTCAAACTTATACCCGGTTGTTACCTGAGAAATATTTTTATAATAAGCCTAAAACCCGTTACATATTAAGGTACATATTCGTTCACACATATTTTTAAATTTTTCAATTTTATATGTGGTTGATAACTACGCGTTAAAACGTCATATAATCATAGCTCAGTTGTAATGCGCTGAACTCTATAGTAATCGACGACATGGGCGACGGTTCGGAACCCAAAGATATTTCTTTTATTATTTGTTTTTTTTTTTATAACTTAAATTTTTTACCTAATCTCTCTGCTATATATAGCACAAAGAAAAATTACCAAAATCCATTAAGAAATACATTAACTACAAATTGTTGTCTTTCGTCCGTTATCCTGGAGAACTCCTTGCGACAAAAGGTATTCTAGTTGTAATCTTGTAATATTAGTTAATATTGGGCCAAGTTTCGTCAAAATTGGTTCAGTATTTTCAGAGTGATACGTGTTCACATAGACAGATAGACAGACAAACAAAAATCGGAAAAAAAGATTATTTTTGGCTTCTATATCGATAACAAAGTCTACCTCAATTATAATTTTCAATAAATATTTAATGTTCAGATTTGGCCTTGTCACAGTGTTATTATAGTTATAATAGAAGATAGATAATATACACGTACTATTCATACAGAATCTTCTGAAATAACTTCTCTAAATAACAGGGAAAATTGTATCAAATTCGTCGCGTAGAAAAACTAAAGTAAATTTGTAAATATACTTTATTTCGTAATAATAATGTATCTTTACGAACATTATATTTCTTTATATTTTGCAGCATATTAAGTAGTAGAAGTGTATAACAAGCCTTTTATAGCCAAAATATGGAAGTCGAAACAATTAGATAGTATATAGGTACAGCAATCACATGATACATGGGTCCAGCAATCACATGGTACATAGGTACAGCAATCACATAGTACATAGGTACAGCAATCACGTAATACATAGGTACAGCAATCACATAGTACATAGGTACAGCAATCACATAGTACATAGGTACAGCAATCACATAGTACATAGGTACAGCAGTCACATAATACATAGGTACAGCAATCACATAGTACATAGGTACAGCAATAACATGATACATAGGTACAGCAATCACATGGTACATAGGTACAGCAATCACCACAACGGTAACCATGTAGTAATCATATTATACAAGTTTATCATACATGCGAAACATAACCGTGAAGGGATGGATAGATACACCAATACCACAAAGTTCGGCATCCATCGGTGAAACATGACGCCGCTTTGCTCCGTGAGAAATAAAATTTCCTTTTCCTTCCCGCGATCTCTAGGCGTTCACATCACTCGACTTGGAAGATTTACACAAAAATCACATCACATAGTTAATACCTTTTTTTCTTTTTTACATGGGGAAATCCATACGGATACCCACCCTAGCCGGGCAGCTGAGGATGGATTATGTCCGACTTCACGGACTAAAGCTCCATGGTACCTTCACTCAACTATAGGCCGGGGAACAGGAGCTGCCGACTGGCAATGCGTCTTCTCCCCGGCAGATATAGTTAATACCTGCGAAAAATAATTGTGAGGCACGCATACAGTAATACCACAAAGTTATTCCTGCGTAGAACAACGGTGATACGTAATAATGATACAGTATTCCACACAGTAAAAAATAACCGTGAAGTACATACAGTAATACCACAAAGTTTGACATCCATTATGCAAATTAATTGTAGTAACACAAGAATAATAACGTAATAATATGAACTCTTATTTATGTCTTATTGAAATCTATATAATAATAATTCTTATGTATGTATCTTTAATAACATATTAGTGACGTTAGTATCGATGTATATTTCTAATATGGTGGTGCTAATCTCCAATGTTCCGGTCGTGTTGTGGTCTCGCTTCTTGAATGTGACATAGCGGCACTGCAGGTGGGTCATAACACCTGTAAAAGTAATATTAAAATTACTTGTACACAGACAACAGGGGGAATTCCATAAGCTTCTTGTTAATAAAATTTCATATAAATAGATCAAAACTTATTTGATACTAGCTTCTGCCTGCGACTTCGTCTGCTCGTAATAGTTACTTTAGGCTAATGCTAACACGCAGCGGAAGCTCTCAAGAGGAAAAAAATCCGATTTTGAAACATTTTTCATTAATGCTCCGCTCCTATTAGTCTTAACGTGATATAAACTAAGGATGTGAGATTAATGGAAAAAATCGATTAATTAGAAATCGATTTTTCTTTTTTTAAATAATAATCGATTTGTTAAAAATCGATTTTATTGAAAATAAATAATCGTTTTTTTCAAAAATCGATTTTTATAATATTTAAAAATAGACATGCTTTCCATATTCCTATAATAAACCTAAAGATTTAAAATAACAATTTATCAGATTAAGAATCACATAAAATGATACGTATCAAAAATAACCAGTTCAAAACAAAATAAAAGTGAATGTTCCTTTAAACTTTCAAGGTAAAAAATATAGAAACTAAATACCATAGAAATTTTCAGTACTATTAAACATTATATCGTAATAAAAATGAAATGATAAACATCCTAACAAAATGACAACATTAATTCTAACTGTAAAATTCAAAACAATGAAGTTCTCTTTTAAATTTTCATATTAATTATAGTGTGACTGAGAATATTAAAATTGAAGAATTTGTTTATTGAATATTTTCAATAATAATTTATAGTTTTGTAAACTTATCGATGTCGAGTTTACCATAAGACATTTTTAGTAAACATGTTGTAGTCGCATGACAGACCTTTTTAGTTTTATTGAAATTTTTAATTTTACAGAGAGCGGTATTTGGCTGTCATAAGAACCACAACAATCATTATAAGATATAGTAACTCATGTTACTTGTAAGGCAGTGGGGATTTCGATTCGTACCGCCGGGCGGGTCGGACGCGTGCGCTCTTATTGTTTTTTCGACGTGAATTTTTATTCGTGTTACGTTTCCGATTTTTCGTAAGTGTTCGCGACGCGGTTACGCGACCGTGTTTCACGTCGAAAAGTTTTTCGGTATTTCGGTACGCTCGTTACTCTCACGTTTCTCTGAGACGTTCAAAGGAATCAATCGTAAGGCGTTCTTTTCAGAAGCAATTATAATCGCACTTATCAGTGCGTCCTGCGTGTTCTCCGTGCGCTGCGTGTCGCCGGTTCGCGTTCCAGGGAGTCCAGCGCTTCGTGGTTCGAGCTCTGTGTCGTCGTGCAGCCGAAGGAAGAAGTGTTAGGGCCTCCCCCTAAGCACTGTAGGTCTCCTGTGAGGCATTGCACTTCGCCCACAGTCTCCTTTTGGCCCGGACTCCGGAGTCCGTTAAATTCAAACAGACACGCCCCCCTGCCCCTCTGGCAGGGAGGTTTGAGATGTCTTCCTCCGCCCCGCACCCCTCCTCAGGCCCCGGTATGGCCGGCTCCGGTCAGCTCTTTCATGTCGATCCGGCGATCTTCCAGAAAGATATGAATTCCCTCCCGCCAAATTTGGCAAGGATGTACAAGTCCAATCCTGAAAATTACAGAATCCTCGTAGAGGCTGTAACCGAGCTCTATCATGCTGAAGGCATTCCCATCCCAACGTTCCCTACCCGGGAGGTAGATTCCGACAGTGACTCTGGCCGCTCACGCACTCCAGTCTCGGATAGGACGCCCAAGGCCAAGAAGCCGCGGAAGGAGAGACCTCCAATCGCGCAGCCCTCCTCCAAGCCCTCCGTCAATGTCGCAGTAGCGAACTCTTTTTCGTCACTTCCGATTGACGAAAGCGTAGACTCTCTGTCTCGCTCACTCCCAGACTCCGATATGGACGTTGATCCGTCCATACCGGCAGTCAAGCCCTCCGACGACGGTTTTATTACCGTCTCACACGGCCGGAAAGCCGGTCCTTCCCGTCCCGTGTCTCCGGCCGGCGCCGTGCTAACGGATTCCGGCCGAAACACTCCGTTGGCGTCTAACCACGCCGCCCGTGCTTCGAATAAGAAGCCTCGCCCACCTCCGCCCGTTACGATTCAAGACAAGGCGTCTTGGGTCGCGATTTCCGCGAGTCTACACTCGCGGAAAATCTTCTTCACTTCTGCTGTCAACACTGTTGCCGGCATCAAAGTGAAAGTCCCTACCACCGACGATCATCGTCGACTGACTTCTTTTCTCACAGAAAAGAAGTTCGGTTATTTAGCCCACGCGCTCGAAGACGAGCGTCCGCTGCGAGCAGTCCTCCGCAGAGTCCCAGTCGAGATCTCGATAGAAGAAATCTCAGCCAACCTTAAGTCGCGAGATTTTCCTGTTAGAGAGGTACATAGGATGCATCACCCCCGTACGAAAGCTCCCTACAACTTAGTGTTGGTCATTCTAGACCGCACTAGGGAAGGGAAGGCTATCTTCTCTCTGTCTTCTCTGTGCGGCCTCACCGGTATTACCGTGGAGCCCCCGCGCAAAACGTTCGTACCCTCACAGTGTCACAACTGTCAGGTGTACGGACACTCCGCCCGCAATTGCCACCTGCGTCCCAGTTGTGTGAAATGCCTCAGAAATCACTCCACTAGGGAGTGTATCCGCACCCCGACCTCCTCCGAGCCTCCCAGCTGTGTCCTTTGCGGCGCGACCGGGCACACCGCGAACTATCGCGGTTGCCCCCGCGCCCCCCGCACTCGTCGCCCTCGCGATCGCAGGTAGGTCTCCCCGTCCAGGGCGCCTGCCGCTCCCGTTAGGCCCCGACCTCCGCCTCTCAACTTTAGAGAGGCCTTCCCGAGCCTGCCCAGCACATCTCGTGCGCCGGTAGCTCCCGTACCTGCGCCTAGCGCACCCCTCCGTCCCGCGCGGGCCCCTCAGGCCCCGTGGGCCCCTAGGTTAGCGCCTCAGCCTATGCTTCGTCCTCAGGCGGTTAAGCCTCCACAGGCGAACACCGCAGTCACCTCCGCTCTATCCAGCATGGACTGGTCTGCCCAGCTCCTTGTCTTCCATGAGATCTCAGAGATCTCAGCGTATGATGAGGTCGCTAATGACCCCAAACAGGGCCCCATTCGCGCAATCGCGAAATTCCCCGTCATCGCGGCAACGATTCAACGGTTGGCCCGCGCCGCCGTCACGAAATAATAATAATAAAGTTCTAATATAAGATAGAATAAACTCGCGCGTTTATGTCTATCTTCCCCTAAAATCGTTAAACAATGTCGTCATTTCAGTTCTATTTTTGGATTCCGACTCGGTGTCGGTCTATTTTTAGATCCCGGGCTCAGCGCCCCTCGTTTAAATTGTAAATTCGATCTCTTTAAAATTTCTATTTTTATCGGTGGCCGGCCACATCGCGAATCTCTGTCCCATGCGTCATTGGCAGAGATATATCGTTTCTATTCCCGTACACTATTGTCCGCGGTTTCTAAGTAGAGTTTCTGTTCGAGGCCACTCGGGTGGTTGCAAAGACTCTGCTTCGCGATACAGATTAACACATCACTACATCGATTTCACACATACATAGTTAATCAGACACGCACCTTACACATCTGTGGAAGGGTTATTTTTGGTAAATTTTTTTCCCTTATCGAACTGAATCGAGTAGATTTAGTTTACTTCTTTTCGACTCACATGTTGTGTTTTTGTATCATGCAATTTTAATTGCATGATCCAAAAATGGATACATGTATAGCTTAGCATAGTTTAGCTAGGTCAGATCGGGATTTTCCGAGGTAACGGCCAAGCCGAGGTGTGCCGAGCACCCTTGAGCTAGTTACCAAACATATAATCGGCTGAGTGCCTTAAGCGCTCGCCTTAGTAGTCTGGTGAAGCTGTAAAGACCTTGGCTAGGTCAATAGCGTAGTCAGTTTGAGAAAAAAAAAATTGTAAGGCAGTGGGATGTTTTCATTCTATGTTCTTTTTAAATTTGTAGTTTCACTGCAAAATTTTTCATTCTATCGAACAGGACATGCATATTACTGTGGTATTATTCTTTTTCGTTATAAAATACTTTCGCCAGCCGCTTTTAGGTGTTTTGCGGCTAGAAAACATTTTAAATTTTTACAAACATTATCTCACTATGCTAACTCTTCAATTGTAAATAATAATGAACTTATTTTGAATTTTTTTCATCCGTCGCATAGATGTTTATGAAAATCGATTAAAATGCGTAATTTATTTAATCGATTTTCAAAAAATCGATTAATATGAATATAAACATCGACAATAAAAAATCGATTATAATAAAATAAAAATCGATTATTTTTTAACATCCCTAATATAAACCTTCCTCGGTAAATTAGCTATATATACACGTAAATAATTTTGCAAATCGAATCAGTAGTTCCTGAGATTACTCTCTAGAACGTCACAAACTCACAAACAAAATTGACTTTACAGACCCTGTAAACCTTATAAACCCTGAAAAAGTACACGCAAAATATCACGATACTCAGTTAACAAATATGCATAAAGACTTTCGTTTTTCTAATTTTGTTAGGATTTAACTGTTTATGATCTGTATTCGATGTACAAAATGGCCGAACAAATTTTAATAACATTATGTTATTAAAAGTTCTTTTAAGATTACTATCCCTATTATTTGACAAAGGAATCAATGCAATTATAATAGCAATTTACTTTTCACAGTGAGATTTTGATTAACTTAAAATCAGTATAAATATTTTATTTACTTAGGTAATAATGACAGAATGGCAAGTAAAAAAAAATCCACAATTAATACAGTCAAAACACTTCGTCCAGATGACATGTACAATGATTTTTCGAGAACGAAGCCGCGGGCATAAAGTAATAAATTGTAATAAAAAAATGTAACATATTTATTTCAGTATGTAGCACAAACTTTAATTAAGTAAACCGACATACAATTTTTAACCAAATACAATCAAAATACTTTAACAATTTGACAGCTGAGTGTTTGGATTTATTATTAAACTTAATACTATACAATTCCTATCCATATCAATATATCCTATATGTCATTATCCAAAATATTCGTTTTCAGTTCAAGTGAGTCATTTATCATCTTGTCATAGTTAATTGTGTCAATTATGGATTTATTTACAATTTTATTCTTAGTTTATCAATTAATATAATCATTTTCCTGTATGAATATTATTATTTAAGTAAAGAAGTCAAATGCCTCACATATTGGTTTATTTATTACACAAGAGATTATATTATAAATGACATTCTTTTGGTTATTAGCAAACGGTTCATTACAATCATACCTGATGATAGAATCAGCAACATGAGAATATGTTATTAGCTTTAAAATATACAATAAAACAATGAATTCTTAATTACAAAATGGTCTAGATGTACCCTCACAGGAGACTCGACGGGAGTCTACGTTGCCGTGACAAAAAAGAAGGAGGAGTTTTGGGAATATAGTAGAAATGTAGTTACAGAGGGTCCACGGAAGCAGCTAAATTGTGAAAAAGGTCTATGAAAAAAAAGGTGGGAACCTCTGGTCTAAAGCAAGTTTTGCTTCATTTCTCATGAAGGTATCCAACATTACAAACTCGTCTACTCCGACTAACTCATCAGCATGACAGTTTGATTTTTGGTTTGAGCTGTGGTGGTTAATTTATTCGTCTAGATTACGACCTATAGGCGATGAAATGTAGTTCTCTACTTGGATACAATAATTACTATACGCCTGTATGTGTTGTAAATGTAGTAAAAAGATATACAGTGATTATATAAGGTGTGATATAAAAAAAGTGTTTATAAACAACTTTTACCCGCGGCTTCGCTTGCGTTAATGTAGATTTACCCTATTCATCGCAGATAGTACCTTCTGTAATTATAATTTACCCTTATGTTATTTTCTATAGTCTTGTTAACGTGTATACAAAATTTCATAACGATCGGTTAAGTGGTTAAAGCGTGAAAGCTTTTAGTTAGTATTCGACATTTTTTTGTAATATTTCAACGAATACTACGATCCAACAGATAATAATCTATACTAATATTATAAAGAGGTAAATAAAGTTTGTGACGTTATAGGTGGTAATCTCAGGAACTACTAGTCCGATTTGAATAATTATTTCAGTGTTATATATATAATATGTTATAGCTCATTCACCGAGAATGGTTACAGGCTATATATTATCACGCTAAGACCAATAGGAGCGGAACACTGATGAAAAATGTTTCAAAATCGGGATGTTTTTTCCTTTTCAGAACTGCTGCGTGTTAGTGTATATAGTCCACGCGAATGAAGTCGCAGGCAGAGTCTAGTGCGTTTTAAATATCAACGTTGCTCTATATCTCCCTCTTTGTATATATTTAGGATGCATTAAGAATACTTTTTTTATATCATAGAAAGCAAACAAACAAGTAGGTCACCTGATATTAAGTGATCACTGCTGTCCATAGACATCAGCAATATCAGAGGAGTCTCAAGTGCCAGCCTGTATTGATGGTGAAGGGGGAGGGGAAGAAGGAGAAGGTGGTCCTCCTATGCTCTCACAGACCGAACAAAACGCAACGATGCAAGCACTACTACTTCGGGTCGGTTTTGTTATACTATCCCATTTTCTTACACCCTAGAATTTAAATATACCTGCATTTATAGCTATCTCTTTTTCGATACACACTTTCGTTACATGAAATCCAATTCACACCGTACCAAAAACAGTTTCACTTCAAAAAAGGGGCAAATAACTTCTTCAAATATTGATCTAAATATTTATTATACGGTTTACTGGGTTACTTTCTAATTATATATAATCTGTGTACGTGAAATAAAACATGACAATACATATTAACAAAGTAAAAACGATCATTCACTTAATTCTTGATGCAAACGTCTGCTTGCTTGAACATACTCGTATTCTAGTCAATGCAGCGTAAAGAATGGAAATTAAACGTCACGGGGTAGTCAAGTATATTTATTGTGGATAAAGCATTTTCTAAGAGATCGTGGACGTCACTGTCACATAAGTTGACTTTTCTGTTGGTGGTCGAGTTACCTCCAAAGCCGGGGTTGTGAGCCATGGTTAGGGTGACTCCGGTAATAATTTTATTTTTTGGATTTTTAGGAAAAATGTTATAGATCAATTCATGATAGTTCATAAGCTCATTTATTAAACACTCAAAAATTCCTTTTATAAAACTGGTCGCACTGCATGCAGTTAAAATTGGCACTTGCTTGATATATTATCCATTGTTCCTTAAAGTATGAAGAAGTTCATAAACTAAAAACTACGTAAAAATAATAAACATTGTCTTTTTAAGTGTTATCCATTGCCAGGGAATCTACAGCAGTTACAAAATTTTTGTAATCGTAGTTCTTTGTGAAAGATCCGTATACATCTCGACGGTGCCTCGAGCTTAGCCAATATTTCCGTCGTTTTGGAAGATCGCGCTCTATGTAAGTTGGTTGTTCTACCACCATGTGATCAACCAGTATATACCAACAGTTGATACCAACTAATAGGATGACTATAATAAACACTCTTCTTAACATATTCATGCGTTCCAGTACATACACGGGTATTGACTGCTACAAGTTTTCGCAATAATCCTATTTATAGTACGACTGTGAAGGATTGTACATTCTCCTTGATTTTACACGGACGTCATTGCCATACACATAGCATGGAATTACTTACCACATTTACGAAATAGAACGTGGATTTTTGTTATCGATTTAAGTATTAATAGCAATATTACTGAATTATTAAAAAATAGTTTATTCTACTGACCCCAATAAATCATTATGCAACACAGAATAATTAATTACAAAATATTACTCTAAACTAAGATTCTCTGTATGCTTTCCTACTTTTTATCCATAGATAAAGCATGATTCTATATTATAATTTATATCTTTTAGGTTACTATTATCTTGAGAATTTTGTCAAGCAGACCAGATAGTTTGTTTCTTCATAATTGGACGATATTGTTGAAAAGTGTGAGTAAATACACAAATTAATGATTTCGTTTGTGGAAGTGTGGATTGTATATTTATAAATACATACTGGTAACACATGCTATGTATATTTATTAGCATATGCTAAATTTTATTAAGACAATTGTATGTAATGAATTAATATTATTACAAAGAGAAAATATCTGACTTTTTTATTTGTAATGGATAACTTAAATAAATTCTTAACTGATTAAAAAAACACCTATAGAAAGCTACATTATACATTAATGTTTTTTCATAATTTATATTAACGTAAGTGTAGCTTGTAAAGTTAGTAATTAATATTGGTAATTTAAAGCTTTTAAGTCTTAACTCATTAAATGGCAAATAAATTGCAAACCAAAAACAACTTTTTTGCAAGAGAATACGGCCCTCGTGATTTAGCTAAAGAGAGAATATTGGTGACACGTACGGCTGTTGTCTCATCTGAAATAGATTTGTTATTTCAAATTCCAAATGCAATTTAAATACTTACAGATCACTGTAAAAACATATATTTTTCTAAAATAAAATCATAGATGTAGTAAGTCAATGATATAATTATATGAAATCGGAAACCTTTGCGATTATTTAAATATTTTATTATGAGGCAATAAACTCTTTTTTAATTCGAACTGCATAATTATTGCCGTCTCATGGTTGGTTGATGAGTCAATGACACAGCGCGATGCGGCTTCGTGGCCACAACAAACTGTTAGGTATTGATAACGTAACAGTTTACAAGAAAAAAACATGCATGCTTCATGATTTTGAATTTGGGTCTGGGTTCTTTCCCAATACCACTCAATTATATTTCTTGGCCATTACTCTAACTTTAAATTTAAAAAGGAAGAGGTATAAGGATTTTACGTCGCTTGATGCTTATAATTACACTAGTTTCTGCTCGCGACTTCGTCCACATGGAATAGTTACTTTAGGCTAACGCTAAAAAAACACCGATTTTAAAACATTGTTCATTGTTGCTCCACTCCTATTGGTATTAGCTTGATGATATATAACCTATACCCTTCCCTGACAAATGAGTTATTCAAATCAAACAAATAGTTTCTGAGATTAGCGCATTTAAGCGAACAAAATCTTTAGCTCTTTATATATGAATAAATTAAAACCAATTTTATAAATCTAAAACATAAATCACATATGTTCTTCACCTATTAAGGAATTGATAATAAATATTATTAAATAACAAGACATTAATTATTAAATAACTTACATATGGAAAACGGGATTTACTTTGTAGCTGATAAAGCAAAACAAAAGAGAAATAAAGCAACAACTGAACTGATAAAGTTAACCGACCGAGACGGAGGATGACGCACGCGGCACCAACCCGACACAATTATCAACAATGTGCCGGGGATTCCTTATTCTTTAACGGGAAGTATAAAACACGAAACATTCAAGCATAACATCATTCGAGTTACAACTGCTCCAGAGAACACGAACAAAATGTTTGGGAAGATATTACTACTCGCTGCGCTATGCGCCGGTGTCAACTGCCGATACCTGATTATAGAAGAACCTGTGTATTATATTCAGCATTATGATGAACCAGAGGAACCAGCAAGTATGAGGGTCCGTAGGGACGCCCACGGAGCTGTCACAGTTAACTCTGACGGTACCTCTGGAGCTGTAGTTAAAGTTCCCTTTGCTGGTAATGATAAGAATATAGTGAGCGCTATCGGTTCGGTAGATTTAACTGATAAACTGAAAGTTGGAGCTGCAACTGCCGGACTGGCACTGGACAATGTGTGAGTATTATTAATCTAAAAACATTAGTTTTTATACAACGCAATTTATGAATTTTTTTGATAGATCTAAATATTTATATTCATTTATATTACATATACTTGTTGCTGCTAGGCTTTCTTATACTTGTACCTTATTAGTGACTGTATAGCTAAGGCAAAGATATGTATATTTAGTTACATTTTACCTAATTGATTTATTATTTTAAAATCAAATAATAATGATGATTCAACTTCATAATCAGAAAGGGTCACGGACTTAGTATCACTGATACCCATATCCCCGGCTTTGGAGACAAGCTCACCGCTGCTGGCAAGGTGAATATCTTCCACAACGACAACCACGACCTTACTGCTAAAGCTTTCGCTACCAGAAACATGCCCAACCTTCCAGCGGTTCCAAACTTCAATACTGTCGGCGGTGGTTTGGACTATATGTTCAAGTAAGTACCTAATACAGAGTCTTCTATGTAACATTTAAAATATTGTTCAGTGTTGTATTTTTAACCTACACTTGGTGCTTCAAGCCTCGTAATAAATATTTCTTTGTTTATACACTTTATTCAGAACATTATGAATTGCAATACGCATTAAACTTTTATCATTTTCCATTTCATTGTTGGCAACCAACTTTCTAGGTTATTACTCCATTTTCGAGTAGGTTGTAGCAGGTGTCTTGCGATATTTTTAATATTCTACCAATATTACAAAACATAAAGTGAAATAACACAAGATTATGTATAAGATAGAAAAGCCACTACATGACAGACTTAGATCACACCAGCACAGATGACTTACGTATTTGTTTGCTATATACATCACTTACAATATATCTAGTTTTAATAGTCTGATCCTTTTTCATTAATTGTAAATTGTATTATTTGATGCAGGGATAAGATTGGCGCATCAGCGACTGCCGCTCACACAGATTTTATCAATCGCAATGACTACTCCTTAGATGGGAAATTGAACCTCTTCAAGAGCCCTGACACCTCAATCGACTTCAATGCCGGTTTTAAGAAGTTTGAAACACCTTTTATAAAGTCTTCGTGGGAGCCTAACTTTGGATTTTCACTCTCTAAATATTTCTAACTAGTATTTAATTCCACGCTGTATTCTGTATTTTAACATAGCAGTATAAAATGTACATTGTATTTTACTCATTTTGTACGTATTTCTTTGTTTGTTTTAGAATCAAGAGGTCCGCCTAATAAAGTTTAAATAAAAATATATATTAATTATTTGTGTTTTTTATTTACATAATTATATCAAGCTTTATAACAACTTCATTAAATATATGTCAGTTTAAACGTAACATTAAAAGCAATGGCAATAATGACGCTCTCCAGTTTAATTTGATTTCTAAATTATTCATATTGACACGATATATTGAAAGTCAAAATAGATGACGGTATTATAAGAGTCATATTAAAATACAATAGTCATTATTTTGGTTCTAAATCATCTTAGATACTACAAATAAATATAGATAAAAGAACATTTCATTTCCTACATCAGTTTTACGACATGCACAATAAGCAATTAATGTTTTCTAATAATTTCATAAATAACAATACAATGGTGTAAAAATATATCAGCGTGAATTTTTTATTGATTTGTATTATTATGTATAAATTTTTAGTATGTACTTTTTATTAACCTGTGCCTGTTGTATCGTCACAAAGGTAAAATCGATGAAGTACATTTTTAGGTACATTCTTTGCAACTAATTTTCCATTGGACTTAACACAATTTCACATTCGTATGTATTTTACCGTATTTGACTGGCAGATGACTAAGCGTTCTTTATGTGAGAGTAACTTATTTCGCTTATAGAAAATAAACATAAAGGGACCAGAAGTTGTTAGCGTAGGATTTAGGTGTTAAAACATGTACAAAACGTACGTACCTATACAATTTAGGTGACCATACAAAAGTCCAGTGAGATCGGTATTTTACCAGATTATGCTATCGATGGTGTTAATAATAGTAGCTTTGATTAATATATATTTATATATAATAGTTTCTAAAAAGGTTGAATCTCAATCGAAACTAATATTACAATATTGTAATATACTAAAATTTGGTCTGTCTTGCTGTCAAAAATATTTGATTTTCTGGTTAGTTTTAATAGGTTTAATATGAAGCCAAAGTTCTATCGTATATTTTAAGTACAGTTGTTGCATTACACAGTTTTTTTCTATAGTTTAAATACAGTGTGGCATCAAACTGAAAAATTCCTTTTTTCTTCCTTGTTTTGATAAGCTTATCTCATGTCCTAGGTCATATTTTAACAATGTGCAACTGAAATGCTGTAGAATCACTGCACAACGTTCAGAAGACGTCAGCAGGTTTCGTGTGTTACTACATATACATATGTATAGAAAATCGTCATTGAAGGCGAAACTCAGTTGGGGGTGCCTAAAGTTATCATTCGGAGCGATCATGGGGCAACCGATGTCGTAGATTTAAGGAAATTTAATAAAAATCTTGAGTACGTAACCGAGCACGAAAATTTTCGCTGGATTGCAGCCCTTTAAGGCGAAAGCGAAGTATTTGTCGGATCGGCGACACTAAGCCGGGGCGGTGTTCGCCGGGAGACGAATTCAATTTGGATCATTCTTCTACACCAGAGATCCTCAAAGATCTATTATCTTGCTTCTGTCATATAAAATATATTTTATACTATATTTTGTAATACTCTGTAACAGAATTTCAACTTAAAAGTAAAGCTTCAATTTTTATACCTACCAATGGCGAAGATCCATATAACCCGATTCCCATCGGTTTCTTTTTAACATATAACGTTAGTATTTAGACATGTATGTAGGTAAAGGTAAAGCTACGTATTTTTAAAAAGGCAGCGAGAAAGGTTGATGTACTATAATACTTTCAAATTAAAAATTATATTTATAGTACTGTTTATTGGGTACATATTACTATTTTTGGTTGTTGAAGTTGTAAATTGTATTTTGAAAGTTAGTTTGATACAAGTATTTGCGTAAAATCGAGCATTTTAAAGTTAACTGTAATTTAGTTTCAGCTTGGTAAGTTAACATAATATATAGAATACACTCGCATAGATTATTAGTCTTTTGCTTGTTGTCTTTAATCGCCCTAGAGTCATCGGTGACAGTAGTGAAAAGCTGATATTCTGTTAGATAAGAACTTTTTTTGTTCCAGCCTCCTCTTTTCATATTTTAATTGCTGATGCCTACCTATAATATACTCAATCCATCGTTAGTTTACATGTTTGGACCAATAGATGAGTAGAGGAAGAAGAAGTACCGAAAAAATGTTGGGTGGGTGATGTGAAGAATGATGTGTGTATAAAAGGTTTGAATACTGACACGATATCTGATAGAGGAGAATGGAAAAGTAAACATTTTGTGCCGACCCTACTTAGGTAGTATTGAGTAAAAAGAAGAAGGGATGATATTGATGATTACCGTTAAATTGAACATATTTCGGTGATCGCTGCTATCTTTAAGTTACACAGTGCTTACTATAAGATACAATGTATAAGTCTATGATACAATTAAAAATACCAAAATTAAAATTGATCTCAAAAGTTTAACAAACAGTGCCAGAGTATCAAGAGTATCGCTGTTGAGTTTGAGAAACACTGGCCCACGGTATTATCTAGATTGAAGGTCCCTTGGCCCCCGCGCCGCCGCGAAATTGGATCGTCTTTTGCATAAAATGAAAATCGAATCCGAACTAACGAAATATTTCAAGGGACCTTTCCTTTATGGAATTATGAACTGAGATTCGGTCAGGGTCGGGTTGGTGACAACGAAGTCTTTATCTAACACGTCTGTAGCTCTTATAAACTTTGTATATATTTTTATCAATACATACATAGATAGCAATTATCTTTACATAGTATAAAATAAAATCGCTTCCGCTGTTTGTTCCCTTAGATCTTTAAACTATTAAACAGATTTTAATACAATTTTTCAGCAACAGATAAAGTGATTTAAGAGGAAGGTATATATGTATAATACATATTATAGTAGCGAAAAGTCGAAAATTCAAAGATTCATAATATGATGTCGTAACAAATATATGTTTGTGCGCTTTATTTCACAAACGCTTACTAAACCTTACGAGATACATCAAATTAATGTATTACGGAATTATATATCTTAAAAAGATCGATAAAAAGTACCCGATGACATATATTTATCTCTAAAGGATAACCCACCGTAACCATTTTCTATCTTTTTACAAAAATAATTATATGTTATTTAACAAGCTATTTTAGACATTAAAGTATTATTCCTTATCCAATCCAAATTACATACGTAATGTATCTTAACACTATTTCATTTAAATTGTAGATGCAAAACACCCGTGCGAAGTTGCGGTGGATCGTTAGTAGCATTATCTATACATATAATAAAAGGGGACGAAATATGTTCATTAAATATTTACAAGATTTTTTTTTTCTCGAAATGACTACGCTATTGACTCATCAAGGTCTTAACAGCTTCACCGGACTACTAAGGCGAGCGCTTAAGGCACTCAGCCGATTTTATTATGACAACAAGCTCAAGGGTGCACGGCACATCTCGGCTTGGCTGTTGCCAGTTGCATGCAAAATCGCGACCTATCTTAGCTAGCCTAGCTAACTATTCATATATGTATGAGTTGTTGAACCGTATATGTGTACCAAGCATACACGCCTCAACAACTCTTCCATATATTTATTATAGGAAAATTGAGAGTTTTTCAGTTTGATAAGGGGAAAAAAGTAAACCCTTCCACTTTCATGTGTAAGTGTGTAGGCGTGCACGTGTGTGGGGGTGATCGTGTAGTGTTTTAGCGGTGATGTATATTTGTGTGTCACCGTATCGCGCAAGCAACGCACTCAAGGGCTCCCTACCGAGGGATCGAACCTAGGCTTGAGCCGCTGCCGTGGGAGGCCTAATCGGGTGTGCGGGAGCGAAATTAACCCCCAGACCACGGCGGCGTGATCTGTGGTTACGCGGGCGTGGGCGTGGGCGTGAACACGCTCTGTTTCGAGGGACAGGCTGGTACTGATCGTTCGCTGACGTGATTGGATCAGGAGGGTCGGTAAAAATGTGTCGCGGACGTCTTTTATAACGCGCAGCGTTAGGTACGGGTTCATAGTTTGCGGCGAATACCACTAACGGACTGGGATGATTCGTGGTTTTTTCAAAATAGCTAATCGTAAGTGATTTTACGTACGCCCAGATAGAAGGGATCTCTAGGTCTCTATGGAGATCGACTCTCCGGCTGTACCACGGGGCACCGGTCACTTTACGTAAGACATGGTTTTGGAGAACCTGCAGCTTATTAAAGTTATCTTTGGATATATGCGCAAAAACGGGGCAGCTATATGTCATCACGGGACGGACACACGTCTTATACAAAGTGAGCTTGTGTCTAAGGGACATCTTACTCTTACGACAAAGCAACGGATGGAGGCGACCCAAGACCATAGCGGCTTTGTTTCGCACTCTGTCTATATGTGAATTGAACTTTAAATGTTTATCTAATGTAACACCGAGATATTTGACCTCTTCGACCCAAGGGATATCGATTCCGTATAGCCTGACGGGCTCAAATTTATTAGCGCGTTTCGTGGGATCGAAGAGTATTGCGGCACTCTTATCGGGATTAACTTCTATGCGCCATCGACGAAACCATTCACCGAGAGTATGAACGGCTTTTTCGATGCGCTTCCTAAGAAAGTCCGACCGCCAGCCGGAAGTGTAAATAACGGTATCGTCAACGTAATAACCTACCTCGACCCCCCGAGACCGAGGTAGGTCACTGATGAACAGACTGAAGAGCGTGGGCGCGAGTATGAAGCCCTGTGGCACACCTGAGCGTATCGGGTGGGGCAGCGATAGTTCACCATCCACTCTGAAGCGGAATGTCCTATCAGTGAGACAATCGCGGATAATATGAATTAACCTATCGGGTACGCGAGATTTACATAATTTATGGATAATCCCTCCGTGCCAGACCTTATCGAAGGCCTTGGCGACATCGAAGAAGACTGCAATTGTGCGTTTCGGTTTACATATCGGATCGACGTTAAATTAAGAGAAAATGTACTCCGTGAGGCGGTGTACTTGATTCGTGCAAGAGTGTTCGGCGCGAAATCCGAACTGCTCAGGTGG
The DNA here is from genome assembly GCA_014332785.1 of Antheraea mylitta. Classification (NCBI taxonomy): domain Eukaryota; kingdom Metazoa; phylum Arthropoda; class Insecta; order Lepidoptera; family Saturniidae; genus Antheraea; species Antheraea mylitta. The sequence continues at coordinate 7,668,501 of JACEII010000035.1, forward strand.
TATTAATTTTAAATCTGTAATCGTGAACTGGAGACGGTTCAGAAGGAGCCGCTCGTAAAGTTTTCCTAAGGTATCTAACAGACTAATGGGGCGATAGCTAACGGGAAGCGTAGCTTTCTTGCCGGGCTTGTGAATACCTATCACTATGGCCTTTTTCCAGACGGCCGGAAAGTGACCCTGGGACATGGCCGCGTTGAAGACGCAGACCAATAGAGCTATGATGCGATCAGGAAGGAGTTTCAGCACCTCGTTCCTGATCCCATCGGGACCTGGGGACTTCCTAGGCTTGAGACTCTTAATTGCGCCTGCAACTTCATTGAGAGTGATCGCGGTTAGGGTATCCGCCGGAGGAGACGCGAGTACATGCTCCACAGCTGATTCGATTAATCCGTTATGGAAAGGGTCAGCGTTATCATTGTTTGGCGAGCACTCTTTCTCTAAGCTTGCGGCAAGGCATTTTGCTTTATCTATGCTATCGAACGCGGATTTTAAAGAAAAATATTATGGGGAGGCTTAGAATCAATAACAAAACACATTTCTATAGTTTTTAGAAATTTTCTCTGTCTCTCGTTTGTACAGGATCCACGTAAAAACTACTAGACAGATCTTGACGAAATCTGGTATGGCAGTAGTTTATAAACCGGTATAACATTTCGGTCACGTTTTATGTATATATATATATATATATATATATATATTAAAGCACGACAAAATGACTGCACTATGCCTGATGGTAAGCATAGTACAATCCAAGAACAGTGGCGACCACGAGAGACAGATCATCCATCGTCGGTCGCCGCTGTCATGCCGGCCATAATGATGAAAGTCACCCGGTACTGGATATGCACAGGCTGATCCCGAAATGCGACGCGCAGAAGCGAGTCACTATGATGGGCTTTTTCGCCATGTACATGGTGGTTGCGACCCAGTCGGGCTGTATAACCCTACCACCCCGCTATCGCCATTGCCTCGTTCGTTGATCAGCAGGGTGCACCACGTGCAGGTGAGGTTGGCTTGGGTGTCTCAAGTCTTAAGATGTTACTCGACACCCCTTACACCCCAAAGACTTTCGTTTATGTTTTATTTTATTTTTAAGGAAACACAAAAGAAAAGAAATTTACGCAAAACTACTGGACCGATTTTCACTACATTTCGTAAGATAGTAGTTTATACAAGGATATAATATACTAGCTTCTGACCTCGACTTCGTCCGCGCGTAATAATTACTTTTGACCCCCGAACCCGAAAAATACTTCGATTTTGGAACATTCTTCGCTGGTGCTCCACCCCCATTGGTCTTAGCGTAATCATATAGCCTTCCTCGATAAGTGAGTCTAACATCATTTTTTTTAAATCGGAGTAGGTTTATTATTTATTATATAACCAGTTGTTAGATGCAATCAATAGGCCGTAGTAGACCTGACAACTTAGACATTCGATGGGTCACCAACTTGTCAGGTCTGACAGAGTGTTTAATGACCCTTTTGAAGTATATATATATATATATATATAT
>JACEII010000035.1:7670023-7684993 GCA_014332785.1 Antheraea mylitta
ACAGCCGTGTAATATTAAACGCATTAAGTTGAAGTGTTAATACCTTCAGAGATAATTATTTTTTCATTTCAAATCCTAACTAATACCGAGATGACGGTCAATCCGCTTATCGACAATTTGTACTAACACGATATTAATAGAATTACTTGAACAGCTTATACAGCGCTATATTATAAATCAATAACATGGTCAGAATAATCGACATTGATTAACACGTTTTAAGCTGTAAATTTTAACTTGCTTAACAACTTTTTTAGCCGACAGCACTGAGGTTAGCTTAAGTTTATTAAATGTATGTAGGCATATTTATTTGACACATTCTGCAATCTAAAGGTATTCATAAATTATGTTGTCAGATTCGTCTAAACAATGTGAGTGTTACATGAATAATTAGTTACAACAGAATTGCAATTAAGTAATAAATGCAGAACTATATCATAATAATCCATCGATCTCGTAAAATAATAAAGTCTACGTCATGGGAACAAATTTACAGGCAATATACAGGCTTGTATTTTAATTTAAATAACGCATACATAAAATTCCAATTTGATTTATTTAATCTCATGTAACTCTTATAGTAATGAATACTATTTTTTCTTACAGGTAAGTCAGTTTATTTGACATCGAGGTAACGGTAAGATATTTGTACTATTTTTTTTTTTTTTGCAAACCTTAAGTATATTTTTTCACATAATGTACTCTACGAGCAATCTTATACGATAAAGTAAACACGTGAATACATATCTTACACCTTATTAAAGGGTAATTTGCTTGTACGGTTACATACATTGCATGTTACCCTAGTTATTATGTGCGCCTCAGCACAGTTGAATTAAAAATATATTTTGTTAATAATTGAATTGTTAGTCGAGTTTATTAATACACAAAACCCAAGATATACACTTAACGTCTCACAGCCAGTTGGGAGCGCTTTTATTCGTACCTATGCGTCTTGGGTTTTTATATGTCAATGGTCGCGTAACATTTTTAATAATATTAATCTCACTACCAAGTTTACCCTATATACACTCTGAACTATCTGGTGTTATTATTTAACTCTAAACAAAATCTATATTCACTTACTATATAAGTAAATTACCTCATTCAAATTAGAACGTTGCAAGACACTAATGAACGTCTGGCGCTTATACTATTGTAGTTATTAGTGCAAGGGTCTTGCATTATTTGCATCCGCCAAATGTGGAAAGTAGTATTGTCTCTGAGTATTTAGTGTTACTAGCTTTATGGAATGAGATTACAAGAGAAAAATATATTGATAAATTCAAATAAGTACAAATTTTGTGTAGAGTATATAAGGCATACAATTTAAAGCAGTATAAGAAGAGTTAGCGCGTACCCGTCATCTACACATATGTAGTAAAATCCCCAATTCTACGTCTCATGATATTTCGAATAGAAACAGCGTGTTCACCAAACATACATTCTTGGAAGAGTGGTTCTTTTGTTTCAAAAGTACCGTATTTGGATTAATTTTGATATTCGTCTAATTTGATTAATCGTAATATAGGTAAAAAGCAATATTAATTATTTAAATTAGAACCCGAAACGACGCTTATAAACAATAAAGGTACCATCAGTTTAGAAAATATACCCGTCATTGAGAAGTATTGACAAGAAATTCGATCTAGTTTATTTATTTTCTTATTATATATATCAATATACTATTTATAATAGTGACTTTAATAGTGTTTACATTTTGTAAAAAATCGTAGTGATATGTAGTTTTACTGTGTAAAGTACGCTAATCACTTGTAAAAATCTCATCAAAATTGGTTCATTCTTTTTGGTAAGTAGACCTAACAAACAACAAACACTTTAATCTAATTCATATGCATAGGTTACATGGCAAGAAAGCCAGAGTAGTGTTACCTTTATAAAATTTCAAATGAACCTCTGGATTCCTAGTAAACTGATAACTCCATTTACAATCCATGTTCCAAGATTCTAAGAGCGATAAGTAATTATTTCTAAATGAGAGCTTGTAAACGAAGACAATGGTAAATACTTATCTTATCAGCTCCTATCAATTAACAGATTAATATAGGCTTTACTTTCACTGGTTAAATAAATGCCGTCGGCGTTAAGGAGGCGTGCAAACTCAAGTACGGCGAAGTCGAAATGCGTTTTCAATCATTGAGCTGTTAAATTTTTGAAGATTTTTTTACTGTTTGAAGTTTTTTCTACATGATAGCTTCCTTATCAGCACCAGAAAATTTAATTTAAGCTCTGATATAAAACAATTTCGTAGTGTCGTTATATAAAACCACGATTTAAGTGAAACTATTTTCGGATCGCAGGCATTTAGCTGGAAATTTTTGAAAAAATATTCGTTTTAGGGTATCGTTTTTAACGTTAAAATTAATAGTATGCAAGATATAATAATACATACATACATATAAATTATACATTTTAATTTACATTTACATTTTGATCACATACTAGCATTAGCCTCTGCCGAGCACCTTTAACTTTATTCTCTGCACAACGCCCACCTATAATGCGAAACGACGAAAAAAATCACATTTATAAGAAAATGAAAAAATACGCATGTAAACTTACTGGCAACACTGGATAACATTGAACACAAAAGAGAAAATATTGAAAAATGAAACAACACAAAAAACTTTTCAATATTCTTGTTAGGACGAGTGTTCAAAGAACATAATATTATTCGTTACAAAACTAAACATTTACAAAGGGTACGTTCAAGTAATTTCTCGGTCCATCTAGCATTCGTCTCGCGTCACGTCGCATCAAACGCGAGTGAAATTGTTCGTATTAAACCATAATATAGCGGTGTGCTTGATGCTTTTGTATAGTCTTATAGTGTCTCATCTCCGACGCGGCCCAATGAGGCGGATGTTCATGTGAAACGTTGGGTAAATATATTACATTTTTTTCATTATTTCTTTACCAAAAAAACAAGCATTTACGGAATATAAGAAAACGCTGTTTCCGTGAATTCGTTCGCTTTGAACTAAAAAAGATGAATTGTTATTATTATTTTAGATGTACAGTTTTCAAAATAAAATAAATAACTGCCAAATTTTAACCGCAAGACACCGCTATCTTTGTAGGTTTTAGCGTTTAGCTATAATCTCACCTGATATTTAATGACGGTGGGATTTAAAATGATAATACTGTACCATAAAGAGTCCGATTCTCAAATACCAACCAGTATAATAACTGATTAAAAAATATGAAGACAACATATGAAATAAAATAGCGTGTGAATGAGGAAAATATTGCTGTACACTTGGAAAATACGATTGACCTAGACAAATAAGATGCCAAGAAAACATGGCACTGGGTTCTATCTTCATTTTGAATATAAACAACCCGGGACCAGTGAGGGGTCCCGAGTTAAACGTGACTTTTCAAGTATGAATTCTTTATGATTAATATTTTCCAACTGCTGTCGAAATTCTTCTGATTACATGTTCCGATACGATTTCAATACGACACTATTTATTTTCCATAAGTTAGACTGTTCAGACTGACGCGTTTTGTAAACGTCTCAAATACAGATTCAGTACGAGCAGGTCTCGGTAAAAATACTAGTCTAGAAGTACGATATTTATATGAAATGAATTTTTATATGAATAGAAAAATAACAACCGTCAATAAAAGTTTTTCATTCACATTTGTTGATGTATAATATAATATTTAAGTTTAATTAATCTTTTGAATATATTAATTTTATAAATGTATATATCTAAAAGTAAATAAGTAAGGAATAGATAAATATATTCTGATGATAGCCTTAATTTATTCATCATTCTTTAAAATTCAATGTATTCATTTATATGTTCTTTGTTTACTTTAATTGTGATGACATATAATTCTTAACATTTCATAGTTTTCTACATTAAAATATTAAAAAAAAAAACATATTTGTATTTTAATTCTTGCTTACCTGTAATTGGATTTCGCTCTTTATTTTCATTTTGGGAGTAGTACACAAAATACGGGAGTTATTTTTTTCATCTTAGAGTAATATATTCGCTTTAAAAAAGTTTAAATTGCTACAATCAACCAATGTAATGATACGTATTAGCTTACACATACAGAATAAATATCTACTGAAAATTAGTATAGGACTACTAATTTTGTCGTATCGGATATTGTAAAGAAGCATAACCGGGGATCGCGTAATATCCGGTTCTTTGAAGAGGTCATTCGAGTAAATATTTTCTCTAACAATATTCTCGCTGGAGGACAAACGATGAGTGCCAACTGGCCTTCTACGTAGACAATTGAGGATTCCAGTTAACTTATATATTTCGTTGAAGACAGATTGTTATTTTCTAACGTGTATCACTTTGCACACTACAATACATCATGTTCTTCTTATATTATAAACTAGTGTGTTTAGTACTTCTATAACAGGATATAGGGCTGGGAATAAGAAGCTGATCCCAAGGATAATCAGTTACTTATTGCAAGGCCCTAATCTAATTGAAGTTTAACTTCAAAGTTTGTATATTGCAAATGGCTAGATTATAATATCTTGTTAAATTTCTGACAGTCAACGGCACACAATCACATTTATTTTCATCGCACCCTATCGAATATACACGTACAAGTGGTGGTGATAATTCAGCCTTAGACGCTAATAATTAAGTTTCATTTTTATATTAGCGATCACTACTCAATAACAGCGTATTTGGGCACTGCCAAAATGTATAGTTTGTCTCGATTATGATAGATTCGAATTTTTTAGTAACCAAAGCTTTCCATGAATCAGGATATAGCGATATAACCTTAAAATAGTGCTCTTTCTAATACTCTCCCTACTAACTATCAAGTATCAATCTGAAATTGAAAATCTGACGCGAAGTACCTATAAGTTCCGGCAGCTGTACTTGAGAGGCAGCGTTCCTTTAGATTTAGCTCGTTACCGTCTTAACATCATCATGACTTTATCATTTAACATCAGGTAATATTGAGAACAAATATTAAAACATAAAATATAAATAAAAATCTAATATCTGATCTGCTAAACTAATAACTTATACTACAGCAACATACACGAAGATTTTAAATCAAATTGAATGTAAACTAATTCAGCAACGCGTAGACATCATGTCACGAGTCACAAGGGTAACGAAAACATGGTATAAATAATAAAAAAGTAAAGCTCTATGTCTAAATTAATTGTCAAAGAGCAAAGCCCTCGAGTTGAACCTTTCGTTAATTTAAATTTGATTATATCCTCCTAAAGAACTTTTCATTCGAGCTAATTAATTGACGTTTTATTAAATAAAACCTTTTAATCTTATTTCAGGGGATTTTTATTTTCGCTATCAAATATTATAAAAATATTATTTTAGCTTTATATAATATCAACGTATTTACTAACGCCATAAGATAATAAATAAATCAAATTATAAACAGTTTAAACTGGTAATATATATGATCATAAATCGAGAGAGAGAGAGAGTGAGAGAGTACATTCAATTAATAACTTGACCTGGTTCATCACTAATAGCAAATGATGACAATTTTTCGCAACTCCCAACTCCAATAAACTGATTTTGCAATAAAACAAAAGTGACCAACGTAACAGAATAGACGAAAAACCTCCGAAGGCAAAAGAAAATAAGAGAAATTACTTTCACGTACGTAACATCTACGCAAGCACAATTCTGGTTACTTTATTTGAGGAGCATGAGCCAGTAAATCACAGGCATTCACTCCGCATGAATAGACTCGCCCGCCACAATAGCGATGCAACCGAAGCCCGGCAGCTATCCGCATGATTTATCGCCCAACTTGCTAGGATACAAGCTTATCCGTTAATGGACTGAAGGAATTGTTCCCAGTTTACTTTCCATGTCATCCTTTGATAGTAAATAAGCATTATTTTATTAGAAAAAATTTGCTGCTTTTTGGATCTTTTTCCTGATTGAAATTATTATGAAGGGATTGCTGGTATGAATGAAGAAACGAAGATGAGAGAACTAACGTTAACCAGCAAATGTTTGTTATCGCGTAGAACTAATGCTGTGAATCTAATCGTTTAATTTTCCACGACTGCATTAAACATAACTGTAAGCTATATAAGGACTTATCATCTTGGACACCAATTTTTTAGTGGTCCAGTGAAGCTGTTAAGACCTTACTAGGTCAATAGCGTAGTCAGTTCGAAAAAAAGACACCAATTTTTTATGCTAAATTATTACTTACATTGTTTGTTTATAAATAAAAATTCGATGTACGCGTGTACATAATTTTCCTCCTTTGGTTGGTCAAGTTTGTTGATTTTTATATTTATTGGATCACGTGAATGGCTTTTAGCTATAGTTAGTAGGCCTGTTAAATAGTATTATCGAGACTTTTTTTCCCATTTTTTTTGTTTCGTCACAAGACCCCGTGCTAAAATTTTCGGCCTCCAAACACTTCTTTTTTTTAATATATGTATGACAGGCAACAACAATGTCCGCCTACAAAGTCCGCTTGTATATATAGGTAGATATACAACAACGGATATCGATATATCTAAGTTCGACAAATATCAATTAAGGTAATTTTTTAATGTGGAGATTTTTATGCTCTTTTTGATACTATGAATAGTATAAAGCAAGAAGTGACATTGTATTTTGTTTTTATTAAGTTTTATTTCGCAATTTGATGCTGAAGATGTCTTGATTAGTTACTAACATATAACTAACATATCATTAACTTGTAAAGGATTAAATTCAACTTCTTTTATTTTGTCAAACTCCAAAATGTGTGACACACTCAATTAAATTATTTATTTGTAAGATAGAAAGAATGAAGATTAAAATTGCTCTGTCTTACAGAATACAAATATAATTATTTATTAAACTTTATTAAATTCCTTAAGAAAGCCCTTACGAATATGAAAGCTTGTTACATGAGTATCAAGTAAATATTTCTTGCTTATTCTTTCTTAAGCTTGTTAGCGAACTCCCTCTATCTTGACATTTTTATGTCACGGTGAAACCATATGCAGCTAATTAGGCTGTTAGTTATTTAATACTTGATTTAAACCACAAGCATCCTTATATTTAATGAAATAAAATATAGCTACAATCTTGAGTTTCAGGCAATAATCTTCTATACTTATAACGCCTTCTTATTGTCTCAAATCAATTATTTCCTTATAATGGATTGTGTAAATAAAATTAAGTATTTTATAACATAAATGTGTATTTTGGAAACATACGTTTTAATATGATTTCTTTTGATTTGTGATAAAACCCTTTAGAAAAGGTCTTATAAATCGAACTACGTGAAAACAATGAGTTTTTGGACAGTAGAATATTTTCTCACATTGTAGTAGGAAATTTTTTGTCACATGTAGGGTGAGGATAAATTAATTTTCTCTGCCTTAGAAATATAGATCTTGCAAAATTTACATGTAATATATATATGGTAGTCGTAACTTCTTCTTGGTCATGAGAAAATATCCAAAAGGGAAACATAAAAGTTGTCATAAAAAGGTGTATGCCAAATTTTCAATTCTTATAGAAATTACTAAACATCGTAGGTTCTCTTAAAAAAGCAATTTTTTATCAATATTTATAAAACATTTTCCATAGTTAATGAATGTAAAATATTTCGTTTTATGTAGTTTCTTTCCGATTCCTTAACAATTATTTATGTCTGAGTAGAAGACACGAAGGGTATGGAAAACTTAGTCCTGAATATTAGTTACAAAATATTTCAAGCTGTTTTTGGATCTCCGAGTAAGAATGAAAATTACAACCTTACAGATAAATAGAGCTGAAATGAAAATGTAAATAAACGGTGTAATAATAATTCCAATAACTGTTATTCCAAGAAACGCTGTAGCTTTATTTTTCTAATGCCATTTTTATACATTTTTGTTGAATTTCATCAAAGTGTTATGCGATTTTACGATTCAGTATTATTAACAAACTTATATTCTTTGTTATAAAATAACAAAAGAATATTTATGTTTTAATAAGATAAGAATATCACAGGCCATGCAATACCATAAGAGGCATTGCATTCTATTGCTTATTTCTTGAGTAGCCACTTACATAGTTAAATTGTACATCTCATTATTTTTTTCGAATAGGGTAGAAGTTTTCTTTGATGTTTTTATATAGTACGTTCGGGAGAATACGTCTCTACACATTTCTTTATTACAATTTTTGCCAAAAAAATATAATCACAACCAAAAAATAATTATTCATTCTAATTTAGTTCAACTCTCAGTTGTTATGAAATTAGAATGACACACAATTATTTCTCAGTTAGTAGTAATTTCCATCAGATTTTTTAAATTAAATCAATTCAAAAATACTTTATGCAGTTTGGGCCATAATGAAGCACTTATGAACGTCAAAAACTACCACCGGTTCGGAAAACAACCCAATCATCGAGAAGAACCAGCATGAAACTCGATCGGGTACATCTTTTTAACATATATTTTCAATTTTGTGCACAAAACTGAAAATTAGGTAACTTTGGACATAAGGTAATTGTATATAAGTAAACGATCTTCGTAATTTTAAAACGAAACTCATCGTCATAAGAATATGTTGAACTAGAAAACAGAGTATTAGTTATAGTAGTGGTAGAGCCAAGCTGAAGCTATTATTGTTTTCAGCACGAATTGGTCGACTCGTCCGGGGAAGCACCACCCTCTCACAGAAAACCGACGTGAACTAACAGTGCTTGCATTGTTGCGTTTCGTTCGGTCAGTGAGAGAGCTGGAGACCCACCTATCCTCTCCTTCCCCTTCCTCCTTCCCTTCCTGTCCCCGCCCCGCCTTCCTCCCAAACACAGGCTGGCAACGCATTTGTGACTCCCCTGGTGTTGCAAGTGTCTATGGACGATGGTGATCACCTAACATCAGGTGACCCATCGGTTCGTTTGCTTCCTATGATAAAAAAAAGAGTCAATATATACTAATTTATGTAGCTTAAACAGAACTACAAGGAAGTACTAATAGAAAAGTAAACAGCTCTCAAAACCAGCGCGGTGATTAAACAATTTATTAATACATTTAAAGGACTCTAAAGGACATATGTGGATAAATAAATATATTGTATCAACATTTGTACCACCACCCTACTAACAATACACCATGATAATACAGAGATAAAAGTATCTAATTCTACTTAATTAATTCTCCAAAAGTATATACATAAATTTAAGTAAAAACCAAAATTTGAAATAGCAATTTTCCAGATTTGGCAAATGCATTAGCTAGCTCGTCGCATCTCATTCGTTTGAAGCCAGATTTACGAATCCCATTTCTTAATCTCAAACCGTTTGGAAATCTTTGCTGAGAGGCTGTTTTATCTCAGTATCTCAGTTTAGCCAATGCTTTCCTTATAGGTAATACCTTTTTATTTAATGAAAAAAAAAATGTTTATCTTCCGATCTTAGTACTATAGGTTGTGTTACTTTCGGTTATGAGATTAATCTCACTCAAATGAAATGTTCAATGTAAATGGATTCAACAAATGTGACGGACATTGTTAATATATAACATCAGTATGTCAAGAAACATGTATAATACAATCATGTCGAAGTTAATACAGTAGTATGTTATTGAGGTAACTCAAGAGGATGATATCCATGCAATGGTTTTATTTTTGCGTACGGTAAATCTTTGAAGGAAACCATAGCATTTAAATTACTTAATCTACTACTTAATGCCTTTTTCAAGTGCTATTCGGAAGATGACATGTATTATAAAGGCGTTATCAGAAGGTATAGTTCTCAAATTAGCTGTAAATCAATCGATTCACACTGAAGACATAATTTCCACAGCCTGCAGCTAAGGTGGGCCAAGCGAACTATGTGAACATAATAGAGAGGCGTCGCTGTAGCAGATTTATGCCGTTCAGTTGGTCCCCAGGGCCGCACTTGTTATGAACTACGGTGTTCTCTTTTACATTACTACGAACCCACGCCTTTATCTTTTACGATAATGGAAATCGTATGGCTTTTTATTTTAGAATGTGTATATTTACATCAAAGAGTTCAAATTATTAAAATTATAAGAATGAATTTTCTCTTGGATGTCTTTACATGTGGTCTCAGATATATATATATATATATATACAGTAGAAAGTTTAGAGAAGTGGAGCGAGTATCATCGTTGGATAAAACTGCTAAGTTATTGTTGAAATTCGTAATGTTTTTGAATTTTATAGAGTTCAAAAAGAGTTTATAATCAGTTATTAAATTTTAATAAGCAGTGATATACGCTGCGTATCAATTAAGCGTTACATACGGGGTATATTTCGTCGTGTCGTAAAGCATTTTTTTTACTACTGCCTATTTTTATGTAAGATCCTACACAGACGGGAGTTTCATCGCATTGTTTTTATTCTACTTTCAGCAGAACATGTATTTGTATATTTTAACAATTTACTTTTATCTAAATAATTAAACTTGAGACTATTAACTGAGATAAATGAAGAAGATACGAAATAACTGTTACTAGTTAAAACTATTATTAGAATTGCAGTAAATGGAGACTATCGCCATAGTAAAAGCACAGAAGCTAATATAATTAGTTCGTTTATAGTCTTCAATTGAAAATTAATGTGACAGTTTTAGTTTATTATCCAGACCCAGATTAGGACAGCGTCTTTCATGATAGTTGGAATTGTCGTACTTGTCACTAAATTTCTTAATCAATTACTACTTCAAATTTCGTATCCAATTTATTATAATTAGGTAAATATTACAAGACTAATGTTATTTGGAGTCAACACTGCCGACTGTAAGGATTTTTTTTTTCGAAATGTCTACGCTATTGACCCAGCAAGGTCTTAACAGCTTCAACGGACTACGACTGTAAGGAAATACTGAGCTAATCTTCGTGAATAAAAATATATTTGATAATTTTGTCAAACGAGGTCTTTTTACTATCTAATATCTACAATAATAAATACTACATAATCACAAATACCTATTGGTCTCTTGATTTCACTATAATATGCGAAGTCAATAAATCACATGACGCAGTTTCTAACAATAATAATTCTCACTATACCAAATAGAACAAAGCTGTAAAATTAAAGTACAAAGTGTAATCACTAGCCATAAATTGTATTGAAATAATAGAGTTTGAAAGATTTAAGTAAAGTTATGGACACGAGATAACACTCAGTTTCTACGAACAATTTGCTGGTATTTATTACGTCTTACTCAGACTAAAATTCTAAGCGACGCGACGCGCTGAATATTCAAGTGAATAAATATCTTGTTTTATCTCTGTCCGCATAAATAATTATGTAGACAATAATGTCCGAAAACGAGGTACACAAGTGTCCTTTATTATTTTCGTGTTGCGCCTAATTGCCTGTTGGTCCGCCATTAATCAGTCCGCTTTAGTTGTGCCCCAAGTTGTGCACTATAGCGAATTATCCCTTCATATTAAATATTTCTTTGTAATATGTAGTATACTTTAAGAAGTACTCATTATATATTAATACTAAATAATTACAATTTTTATTAATATATAGTACTTATTTTTGTAATCCACACATGCAAAGTCATAGTCAAGATTAGTTTTCAATAAAATGTATATTGTAAATGGTATAAATTCGATGGTTTTTCTAACTAGTCCAGGATACTATGAAAATATTTGTCATATCTGTCGGTTACATAAATCGTGTCTTATTTATTGGTTAGTTACCTGTTTTTGTAATACCAAAGTTCCGTTGATTTTTCTTTATAGGTCTGACTATGAATACCTGAAAATTTCTGTAGTTTTCAAACTTTAATTTATGGTATTGCAATTGATAAATACTATGTATACAATTTGCATTTCCCATTACAGCTTCGATATAAAACATATACTAAATTAAAATTAAAATAATATTATGAAAACACGCGAAAACGTGTCACTTACGCCAATGCTAAGAAACATGTAACTCTACACGTGTAGAAATCATAAACCAATCGTTTGCGAGTTATTTAAACCATTGCTTCGTTTTTATACGTTGTATTAGCAGCATACCCCACACACATATCAATGTACGGCGTATAATGCTCATTCTCTTTAGTAATACACCACAGACAGTGTCTACGAATATGCAGACAGGTCGTAATTTATTTTTCCATTGTCTGTATAAGGATCGTTCAATTACTGTTCTAGACACCTCTAATTTTGTAAAACGATGCTGCTTTTTTTCTTTACGAAAGCAATGACGCTTATCAAGACGGATTTGAATATCATTTATCACTAAGTAGATCAATATTATATGATATAGAGGAGCCGCCTCATACGTACAAGGTTACATGTTCTAGCAATACTACTGTTCCTACTTTCGTATACACGACCTTGAAACCGCTATCAACTGTTGGACATAAACCCTTGGTTTAAGAATTTTGGTGTTAGTATTTTTCATTCTTTGAGTCGAAGTTTAACATCCAGGGCACTTAACAAATCTTTACCACAAAGCTACTGACTTACCGACGGGACCTACCGATATGTAATATAACTATACTCAACAACGATTGAAGAGATGTGTACCCGATTGCGCTGTGATTATTCCGGACATGGTCACAGTGACTGTCATTTATTTTATCGTGTTTAGCGATGGCTCTTTTTCTTCTTCACTACGGCTTTTCCAAAAAAAATATAGTACAGGTATCGAATATTATTTATTAATTTACTCAAGGTCCAGAATGTATTTTCAATTCTAATTATTTCTATTAAAATATCACTAGTAAACCAAAGGTTGGGTTCAAAAAAAGGATCTTTCAATGTACTTCTTTTTGACATTGTTTCTATTTAGCTCTTTTAGTTTGAGCTAGCACATATGTAACTGCTGAGATTTGAAAGTTGGTATAACAGCGCAAGCCCTGTAGGGTATATGGGTTGCAAATGTTCTAATTGTTACTGTTATATTTTTGTTGTGCTTACTAATAGTCAAAAGTTCATCAATTTACCGTAACCTTAAAAAAAAGAATCTGTGCCTATCTCAATTAGGAGAAATTACTGAGGATCGATACCTCCACATCCTTTAATTCATTTAAGTATTCGCACGTGGCTACTAAAGTTTTTTTTTATTTATTGAACAATACTAAGATTCAATTTCTTAAATTCCTACGGGGGAGACAAAAGTATAAATTACGTTAATAAAATTAAATCAGTACGAGAAGAAGGTATCAGTGTCAGGGAGTGGGTGAGCTGATCGATACCCGAGCTCGTCGCTCGCAGACGGTTTATTTCCACCCGTGTGTGTACTTCAAATATTTACTTACCGCGAGAAACGGGCCTGTTGTGTTTGGGGCCATAGAATAAGTAACGTAGTTACGATAATAAAGTTTGTGTTTACTCTTTGTAGTCTTTAGTTAGCGTTTGACCACAATCTCATCGGATGTTAAATAATGATACAGTTCCAAATGGTAAAGACATTAAATCAAGATCTGGCTCTTAAGAGCATTTTTTGTCATCACCTTAAATTTAATAGGTGTCTTAATAACAAAACTATATACTAACAACAATATTATACTATCGTCATTCCAACTTCCCTAATATCATAATTGTAGGTTACTTGTGCAACTTTTACACGTTTGCTTTCACTCTCAAATTTCCGATAATAAATATATGGAGGAGTTGTTGAGGCATGTATGCTTGGTACACATATACGTTTCAACAATAGTTAGCTAGGTTAGTAAGATAGGTCGCGATTTTGCATGCAACAGGCAACAGCCAAGCCGAGGTGTGCCGTGCACCCTTAAGCTGGTTGCCAAAATAAAATCAGCTGAGTGCCTTAAGCGCTCGCCTTAGTAGTCCGGTGAAGCTGTTAAGACCTTGCTGGGTCAATAGCGTAGTCATTTCGAAAAAAAAAATACACGTTTGCTTTCTCCTTACCTTAATTATCAAACTTTTTTTGTATATTATACTAATATTATAAAACTGGAGAGTTTATTTATTTGGTTGAATGCGCTAATCTCGGGAACCATTGCAACAAATTAAAAAAGTGTGTGTACTTATGTTCACGTGTTAGAAGTTATACTTCTTTGACGTAACAAGAGAAAAATCTTTACAATAATTAAATTTTTCTCCTCATTCTACGTTTGTAGAAAAAACGACACTAATAATAGAAAAAAGATATTTAAAACATTGAAATTTTTAATACAAATAAATACAAACAACAAACATAAAGAAACAAAATGTTGATTATAGCTAACTTCAGGGTGTCGGTTTTTCGTGATGGTGAGCGCACGCATCGTAAAAATTTACTCTCATCATATATATATCATTTATCGAGGACGGCTATAAGCTATATATTATCACACTAAAACCAATAGGAGCGTAGCAACAATGAGGTATGTTTCAAAATAGATTTTTTTTTCGTTTTGAGAGCATCCGCTATGTGTTAGCATTAGCCTAAAGTAACTATTTCACGCAGACAATGTCAAGAAGAGAAGTCGCGTGCAGAAGCTAGTGTACTATATTCTATTCTATGTTAATTTTTAAAATGAGTTAGACTAATATTTTATATATTAGTTAAGCAAAGCCAATAAAATACGCACACGCTGTGTAATTTATAGTATAACGTTGCAGAAATTGTTATTATAATGTCTGATTATCCATTAAGGCTGTCATAATTCTAATATCTATAAAACAAACTAGTCGTATCCGCTACTTCGCATTGATTTCTTACAAAACGAATATTGCATAAATATTTGTATTTAAATATCAACATATACCTTTTAAATCTTCATTTAAATAGTTAAATGAAGATTTAAAAGGTAAAGGTAAAGGGAAAGGTAATTTAATTCAAATGGTGTGCTGCAGCGCCATTTAATAATGGGTTATAGCAATTGGTATCATAACATCCTTCTCTGTAAAACGAATAATTAGATAAGTCAACTTTCATGACACACTTTAAGAAGAAGACGTATAATTGAGTCTATTTTCATGGAAATAAGCTGGTGTAATTAAAAATTCTATTAAATTTTGAAAATAAA
>JACEII010000035.1:7704993-7748207 GCA_014332785.1 Antheraea mylitta
GATTTTTCAATCATTTTCTTTCATGTTATTTGTTTCTTTGTTCAGAAAATTACAAACACAGCAAAAGAAAGAAAGGTGTTGCCATTTTATTTATTTATTACAATGAAATCTAAATGTATTATACATCTATACTTTAGGAAGTATATATATATATATATTTTCTTTCAAAATGACTACGCTATTGACCCGGCAAAGTCTTAACAGCTTCACCGGATTACTAAGGCGAGCGCTTGTGGCACTCAACCGATATAATTTGAGCAACTAGCTCAAGGGTGCACGGCACACCTCGGCTTGGGCAATTGCCTGATACATACAATTCGCGCCCTGTCTGAGCTGACCTAAGCTAACTGTTCATACATAAATGAGTTGTTGGAGCATACATGTGTACCAAGCATACATACCTCAACAACTCCTATATATATTTCGTGTCGGATAATTTTCCAAACTATTTCAGTTCGATAAGGGAAAGAAACAAAACCCTTCTACTTTCATGCGCACGTGCGTGGGGTGATATGTGTAATGTTTTTTTCTTTTTTTAATGTAGCACGGTAAAGTGATTGCACTATGCCTGATGGTAAGCACAGTACAATCCAAAAATAATAGCGACCACAGATTGACACACTGTCCATCGTCGGTCACCACTATCATGCCGGCCTGTAAAACGTTGGATATGCACAGGCTGATCCCGAAATGCGACCCGTAGAAGCGAATCACTATTACGGGCTTTTTCACCATATACATGGTGGTTGCGACACAGTCAGGTTGTAAAACCCTACCACCCCGCTTACGCCATTGCCTCGTTCGTTATTCAGCAGGGTGCACGACGTGCAGGTGAGGTTGGCTCGGGTGCCTCAAGTCTTATGATGTTATTCGACACCCTTTACACCCCAAGTTGTTGCAGTGATGTAAGATTTTGTGTTACTATATCGCGCGAGCAGCGCACTAAAGGGCTCCCTACAGAGGGATCGAACCTAGGCTTGAGCCGCGGCCTAATCGAGTGTGCGGGAGTGAAATTAACCCCCAGACCACGACGGCGTGATCTGTGGTTACGCGGGCGTGGGCGTGAGCACGCTCTGTTTCGAGGGACAGGCTGGTACTGATCGTTCGCTGACGTGATTGGATCAGGAGGGTCGGTAAAGATGTATCGCGGACGTCTTTTATACTGCGCAGCGTTAGGTACGGGTTCATAGTTTGCGGCGGATACCACTAACGGACTGGGATGATTCGCGGCTTTTTTCAAAATAACTAATCGTAAGTGATTTTACACAGTGATTTTACAAGTATATAAATCTGACGTATCTGTTCTTTTTAGATTGTTATAAAAAAAATGTTGCAGATGCCCAGGAACATATAATTAAATAAATTTAAATCGCACTTATAAGCATGCATCACTGCTAAAATACTGCGTTCATGACAAAACCTCTTCAAAAAATCATACAATATATCTTTGAGCAACAATTGGTCTTTGTTTCGTGAAATCAGTTGATCGGTCCATCAATCGATCCAACAAAAGTTATTGTAACTTTAATGATGACACGACTTAAATACGAGATTAAGACTAGATGAGTAAATGGACTTAATACATGCAAATGACTTTATTAATCACTGTTTTTTATACAAGATTTCACGCAAGCGAAGTCGCGAGCATAGCTAGTTCTTAATAAAAGTAAATTAAAATATTAGTTTCACCAACAGTGGTTTTAGTATATAAATACATTTTGTTACCCAAACTATTGTAAATAAAGTAGAATATGAACAAGTTTTGAAGTGAATATCTGTAAGACTAACGTGTAAAAGATTTATATCTAGTAGTATACATATAATGTATAAATAGATCGTTATGTCTGTATATGTCGGCTATCATGTTACACTGCTAATGTATTTTCTAGTGGACGCTGCATCGTGTATACAATGGGTATCGATCACGAAATCACCTTTTTAGCTTTTTTCTTATGTACAGTATATTTAGACGATATGACAAACAAATTAATCATATTATAGTGCTCAGTTTCATCGTATTTAATAGAAGTAAATATCTGAATACTAATAGTTATGTTTATATCTTTGCGCTTCAACACAATTAAATAAATGAAAACTAAAAATATAATTGGATATAATTGAATTACAGTTCATAAGTAGCATTTCGTGCTGTTTCTTTTTAACACTCGTTCTTTTGCCGTATGAGAAAGAGACAGGAAATTTATATTATCTATAAAAATCAGTTTATTGTATAAATTCTTGTTCTTGTCCTCATTTAATTTTTAAGGTCATTCAACCTTGATTTTTAAAGTGTACAAATCAATCTATACATATAATAAGTATGTAAATCTAATGTGTCTGTACTTCTAGATTTTGTAAAGTAAATATAGCAGATGTCTAGGAATAAATAATAAAAAACATTTCAATCATTTTTACAAATGTCTGTTTGTCGGTTTGCTTGTACACGTATCACCGCTTAAGTAATGTGTTTACAATCAAAAAATCATAAGTTAACATTTAGTCTTTGTTTCATTAAAATCGGTTGACTCAATCATAAGTTATTATTGTATTTGTAATGAGGATACGACTTAAGTTCGAGAGAAAAGTAGATAAGTAAACGGACTGCATACTCACTGTATTTTTACATAAAGTTTCTCGCAAACCAAGTCGTAGGCACACCTATTTAATAAAACTTTCACCCCATGTAATTCAATTGCTCTCACTAATTTGCTTGAATTAAGTGTTATCCTTATGAACTATAAAATGAAACAGAACAAATTTTGATAAAGTGTCATGAAACGGGTACTCATATGATTTGTATCCCAGTTGTGAGTTTGAATTATACACGTTAACTGCATTGGGATGTCTTAAAATAAGTACAGTTAAAATGTACTCGACAAACGCACAAGATTATTATGCTAATAACATACCTTATCTGTTACAACTATTTAGTTTATACACGACCTTAATAAATAAATAATGTATTACATTGGAAATTAATACCTTTCAAAGAAAACTTGCAGTAGGGGTAGATCGGGAGAAGTACATCAAAAGTAATCAAGCATTTTAAAATCTCTCGATTTTTCACTTTTTAGTTGTAGTTTATGACGCTTACCTATTACAGATAATGAAATAAAAGAATTTCAAAATTTTCAGACTACTATAAAAAAAAAACTATGTTAGAGTGCCTGTAAATCTGTCAACAGTAGGTAAGTTTCGCTGTACCTCGTACCACGATATGTAAACAGATCGGTAATGATGTACCGTGGTAGGGGAGGGTTAATTAGCCGCCCTCAGCTACGAATGTGATTCAAGATGTGTTTGTATTCATTTCGTGATAGCGTGCTCTGTCAAACGGAATGAACCACGACATATATTTATGTGCACGGTATATAGTGTTTACGTTGATATATTGCTTCTCTTATTTGCATGTGCTAATTTTGCGGTGGTCTATTATCCTTGCTAATTTCAGGTCTATAGGTATACAGTTGTTAATGAGATAAACTCGTTGCAGTGATCAATTACAATATACAATTTAATATATATTATATGTATATAAAACATAGCCAGCGCCATCTGCGCGTTGTATTGAAATACATAGAGTATGAACTTTTTCCATACAAAAGAGTTGTGCCAATTTTTATAATCAATGGCTAAACTGTGTCGTGGTTTATTGATACAACATATACCAATATTCCTTACATATATAAATACTTACATATACTAACATATATCAATAATGGATTTAATAGATTATTTGGTAATCTCATCTCTACATGGTGTAGTTGTACCCGTATTAATCGATATCCACGACTTTGACCTCATCCAAATAGTTTCATCTTGTTTATTTTATTGGAATTAATTTGTAGCGGAAATAATTTGAAAATTCCTTTATCTGCTAGTATGTTCTGGGTCAAAATTACTTTATCTTTTTCAGAAATTAGCTCGAACATAACAGAGAATATGTTAATATATAAAGATCTAGTGTTATGATGTTTGTCCACGACAAACTCCAAAATTACTCAATCGATCTTCATAAAAGTTGGCATTTATGTATAATTTGGTCTAACTTGACAGGAATGACAATTTATATTCCAATATTCTTTAATTACAAATTATATGATTGTCAATGTTGATTATTTTTGTTATTATAAGTTTCATCAGTCTTAAACAGATGGCGCTTTAAATTAGTATGTTGATAGAAAACTCTTGGACCGAATGTTATAGTTATCTCATAGATAGTGTCATGTATTAAATTTGAAAATATTTTAGCATAATATTAATTCAACACGTAATAACTAGCCTCAACAACGCGTGACCAGTTCGGCTAGTCATTTTATATGCATGAACTTAAACTACATTTAAAATAAATTCAGTACATATAAGCATTTTTACTCGAAAGATCAGCTTGTTGGTTGTCACCGAAGGGTAACAGCCCCGGGCGAGGCGTTAGCACACGCCGCGCTGCTCCGCCTTGCAAATATTTGCGACCGCATTACCGCATCCCCGTACCCGATGTGACTTTAAACACTGACTGCAATGTTTTGTTTATACTTGTTTACCCTCACAATTCTCCATAATAGAGTGTAAAATACTTGACAAATCAACAGTTTAGTTCTACAGTTCATTACTACTAATACGAGATAAAATATAGTCAGATGAAGCCGTTAAAGCATTGCTAGGCCAATAGCGTAATGTGATCGAGAAAATGTTTAGACGTAAAATAATTATTTTAACTTAATTTTAAGAATGACCTATTTGTCACTTCAAGGTCTTCATTGGTAAGTAGTAAGTTAATACGTTAATCTAAACACAATAACCACTTTCCACGAATAACAGTCAAATTCGTCAATTTTACATTGTCACAAGCTTTCACACATATTGGGACATGACATGAGGTTTCACTCGCGTTTATTCTCGACATATTTTTTTGGTAAATAAAATAATTTACACTTTGAAATCAGCAGTCTCATTTAAGCTCAAATTCTTACGCTTATTTGAATTTTATCGCCACTTTTTATATCATCTTATTAACGGTCGTGACATCTCGTGGATATTCATTTGGTTCTACCAACATTATAACCCTAAACTATCTATGAAACCTGATAAAATGATTACATCATACATTTATACACTGTCATGAATACACAGAGAGAAGAGGAAACAGAAAAAAAAGTGGGGTCAAGGTGAATTCTTCATAACATTCTAAAAACGTGAAGATCATCCGGAATAATTATCGTGTGCACCATAATTTTGATGAAACATCCCTAATTCATAAAAAAACACCGAAGTATCCATCTAAAACGTAAAGATAAGGAATAAATGGCGGAGGAAACACCGTTAAAATAATATTAATTCGTTAGTAATGCGTCGCCGCAGCGTCCCCTCGGGCCGCGCGCTCGGTGACGTGACGATCTTATCATCCGCCTGTTCTTGCTTAAACACCACAGTATAAATTTGTAGCAGTTAGATTTCCATTATTTTACTACTAAATAGTCAGTATTATCAAATAAAAAAATATACTTGCAAAATACTAAGGTATGCTTTAATGGTAGCACGGTAAAGTTACACTGTGCCGATGGTAAGCACAATCCAAAAACAATGATGACCACCGAGAGACACGCCATCACTCACCAGTCGCCGTTCTCATGCCGACCTGCATAAATGCCTTTTAGCGTTACGCTTGAAGGAACCTAACTTATAGGAAAGAGGGAAGTGGGAACACACTGGTCGGGAGATTGTTCTACAGTTTCACGGTACGGCAGACGCAAGTTCTTGCGATACTTCATGTATGTATAAATGTCAATAAGGTATTTTTATACGAATTTACAAATAGCGAGTATAAACTTTTGTCTATAATTCTGATTTTTTTCTGTATTGTAATTTCTAATAATGACCCGATGATAAGACGAATATACATAAATTATTAGTATTACGACTGATTACAAGTAACTTGAAATACCTAATGATGCCTTACATAACAACTTATCAGTTGTAGGACAATGCTTACTTGTTTAACATTGTGAGAGTACAATCCGAGCATTGTAGTTACCTATCAATAATAATGACACATAATCAACAGTATAATAGTGATGTATTCAACAATTTGTAGGAATGTTTTTTTTTCTCGATCTGACTACGCTAATTACCTAGCAAGGTCTTAACAGCTTCACCGGACTACTGTAGGAATGATGCATTGCGTTATTAGTTGGTCTTATAACGGTAATTTTATCGTTGATTGATTTTCGAATATTATTAGTTTTATTGAGATAACCAATCAATAAAAAATAAAAGAATGTGTAGTATAATGTAGTGTACTGGACAAGGTACAACTGGCGCGTCTGTTTATATCCGTTTTTCGCGTACGTATGGAAGCAATAAAGTGTGGTGACGAAAATTGTCAAGTTTCGTTGACATGATCAATACATATTTTGTTTGAATGATTAAACAATAATTAATATAAATAAACTTACTGTATCTTGAACTGTGTCAACATTTCGCATCACCGTGCCACTTTGCATTCGTTATCTCAAACACTTTCGGGTAGAAAAGTTTTAGAAAGCGGTCATTTTACTTACAGTAAGTTTGTAATTAAGTGGTTACTTTTAAGATTAAGAATTTAAGTATTAAGAACGAAGGTCGGAGACCCGCCACGATGTCTTTGTCTGCGACAATAAATGGGTTATCTAATTAGTATTCTATATTTTACTGATCTTTAATCACATTAATCGTAAGTATTCGATTAAATTTTTAATCATAATAATGGAAACGTACTTGTAGCTACTAGAAATTGCATAAATTGATTTTTCTAAAAGACGTATAATTTTGGTCTTTATGTTATTATAATTTAACTCCTGTAATCGGTCAATTATTGAGTAATCATCCCATCATTGATAATGTAGTTTGTGAAATATTATGTACCAATTAAAAAACAACCAAATTCAAATGAGAAAATAAGTAAATATTCCAAATAATGACACAACTATTTTTACGCCTTCTTTGTTTTATACCATAAAAATAACGTCTGCCTTCAACTTCTTTTTCGTTTCATGTTTATATGTTGATATATAACCATATGTTATATTTAACTAATATACTAGTATAATATTATATTATTATAACTTAACTAGCTGACTCGGCCACGCGTTGCTGTGGCTTAAGTATTCCATGTTTAATTAAAATTACTTTTAAGATTATTGTTAGCAGGTGTATATCACATAGTAGATGCAATCAGGATGCCAATAAATACCAAGTAGTTACTTTCACTCTTTATTTGGCCAGAGTTACGTCTTACAGTACTTTTCACAAAGGAATGCGTAGATAACACCGACATCTTGCCTTTCATAGGCCGAACTATATAATTTATAAGACGAACTATATAAATCAAAGCAATTACCATTTACTTATAATTCTGCTACAAGTTTTAAGTAACACAAAGATAATAATTAACGAACAAATTAATATTATTTACGTACATAATTATATGTAAAATCATTGTTATTTATGTATCTGAAATATGTTCAGACATACAATTATGTATGTAGAGTAGCGACATCTAGCCCTTTAAAGGTCAAACTATGGAAGTCAAAGCAATTTCTATTAATTCAAATTCTGCAATATACACGAAAATGATGATAATCATCAAATTAATGTTATGCAAGTAATAAATCAATACTATAGATCCCTATTTATATCTCATTGAAATCTATAGTTATAATAATTCTCATTTATGTATCTTTAAAACCCGATTAGGCCTCCCACGGCAGCGGCTCAAGCCTAGGTTTGATCTCTCGGTAGGGAGCCCTTGCTTGCGCGATACGGTGACACACAAATATACATCACCGCTACAACACTACACGATCATCCCCACAAACGTGCACGCATACACGCTTACACATGAAAGTGGAAGGGTTTATTTTTTTTCCCTAATCGAACTGAAAAACTCTCAATTTTCCGATAATAAATATATGGAGCAGTTATTGAGGCGTGTATGCTTGGTACACATATACGTTTCAACAAGTCATACATATACGAATAGTTAGCTAGGTTAGCTAAGATAGGTCGCGATTTTGCATGCAACAGGCAACAGCCAAGCCGAGGTGTGCCGTGCACCCTTGAGCTGGTTGCCAAAATAAAATCGGCTGAGTGCTTTAAGCGCTCGCCTTAGTAGTCCTATGAAGCTGTTAAGACCTTGCAGGGTCAATAGCGTAGTCATTGCGTAAAAAAAAAAAGTATCTTTGATATTGTGGCGCTAGTATCTCGTATCCGAGCGGCACCGGAGGTAGGTAGATAACATTATATATTATAAGTATTTGGTATTACGTAGTAATTAATGAGTCTGCAAAAACTTAATATAATAAAAGCGAGGTTACATGGTTGAGGGACTAAAAGAACACGTGCACCTTATATTAAACTCTCTAGTTTCTCCAGTGCATTGCAGCTATTCAGCGTAAAAGAAATTCAAAATGAAAATATGGTCCCATCTATGAGATTAACTATAACTGTCACCCTAGAGTTTTCTCTCAACAATCTAATTTATAACGTCATCTGTTCTAGTCTGATTAAGTTTACAATTAATAGCAATAATCAACATTGACAAAAAATTAATGTAAATAAAAAAAATATTAATGTCATTAATCGAAATATAAATTATCCGATATCGCAAATTGGACTAAATTATATATGAACACCAACTTTCATGAAGATCGGTTCAGTAGATTCGGAATTCATTGTGAACAAATATCATGACACTGAATTTAGAATGAAGTCTAAATCTAAATTTGAGTATAGTTGATGTATCTGATATAACCCATTTTATAAGAAATCACAAGTAGTGAAGTATTAGTTTAACAGACGCACTGCGTAATGAGAAAGATGTCTGGAATGGAGCTTTTAAATTTAATACTAAAAGGAACAATTTCCTAAAGCAGTATTACCCGGGAAGAGATTTAACGAAAATTACTCGAGACAGTCGCATTTGAATACAAATATTTATTTAGCTGATGCAGAGGCCAGCTCGGGGTGGCGGTGGGCGGCGATAAATTGTAAAGACAAGATTAAACATGTCATGGAAGCCCATTTACTTAACGCAAATTTATGCAAATACCCCCTTGTTAATACCAAGGAGGATTGCTGATGTTTTTGTTTCTTACTAAGATTTCGAGTCTGTTACGCTGCTTTCGCTGCAAATTGTTATTTTACTAACATTAGATTTGTTTCTATTACGTCATTGCTCTTTCTTTACAAAATTTGATGTAACTGAATTAAAACAAAATGCATATTTTGCCATCGCACTGTTAACTCTGAATATATTATGTTGCGCTCAGTGGTAACTTTAGCCCTTATTGAATTAAGTTTTCTCACGTCTTGCCAAGATGAGTTCCATAAATAGGCCGTGAAAACATGAAACTCACAAAATGCTTTCCTCTACAAAACAGAATTAAAATCTTAAATCTAATTAAAGCCTACTTTTCATAAACTACGCTTGTTCTATAGTATACGTGATTTTCAAAGCAATTATGCAACTTAGTAACATCACCTATACATATAGGTAATAAGAGCGTAAATCTGTCACTCAAATTGGGATCACTCCTCTCACCCTATATATTGACAATTCCTAATAATTCCCAATAAATCACAAACCAAAAAAATTTAAACAAAAAATAATCTGTACTTTTTACATAAAAAAATAAATGTTTCAGAATAAATAATAAAATATATTTTAATCACTTTTAGAAATATCTGTCTGTTTTTTTGAACACGCAGCATTGCTGAAGTACTGCGTTCATGATAATATTTTTTTTTTAATTATAAATCAAAGATATTTTCAGTTTTGTCTTTGTTTTATTAAAATCGGTTTGGTCTATCAAAAGTTATTGTAATTTTAATGACGACGTGACATCAGTACGAGATGAAAGTAGATAGTAATTATACTTATTAATGTATTCAGATCAAAATCAAATCAAAATTCTTTATTCAGTTTAGGCCCTAATAAGGCGCTTATAAACGTCAAAAACTACCACCGGTTCGGAAAAAACCCAGCCATCGAGAAGAACCGGTAAGAAACTCGATCGGGTACAGTTTTTTTTTACATTTTTAAATACATCATACAGCTTATAGTGGATGCACAGAGAGGAGTCAATTCCAGACATCACTATCGTTCACATACTGATCCACTCTATAATATCCTTTTGTCAACAACACCCGCTTCACATGGCGCTTAAATTTGCAGTCCGGCAAATCGGTAACATGTTTTGGGACTTTACTGGAAAACCTAACACTGTTACCTAAGAAACTATTACTGGTTTTACTAAGTCTGAAACATGGGACAACTAGTTTATTACAGTTTCTAGTATTTACATTATGCCGGTCTTTTACTAAATTCAATTTTTCAAAGTTTTTACGGACATACATTAAATTATCAAGAATGTATTGGGAGGGTAGAGTTAAGATACCGAATTCCTGGAATTTCGTTTTTAATGATTCGCGAGGTCCCATATTATATATTGCTCGAACTGTCCGTTTTTGTAATAAAAATAGGGTGTCTACCTCAGCAGCCGTACCCCACAGCAGACAGTATAACCTACAGTATACTCCATAACAGACAGATTATATTCATAACCAATATTTTGTACATCAGGTTCCAAGCGGATAAAGTTGCAGGTACAGCTATTATATTACAATGTTTATTTTTCATATTTTTATGTTTCATCTAGTAAGAGGCTTCCTTGATACCTCTCAAAGCTATTTAAGTACTTTATCAGGGTCATGACAATTTACTTATTTAGTGCAATTTCATCTTATACAAATCTGGGATATAGTGAATCTTGTGAAAGGATAATTTAAAATTAATAAAAAATTCATTCAATCGATAGAAGTTCTTAAGTACCTACATTAAAACCACTCGTAGAGTTGAAAGCATTTCCGCTTCTTTTGACTCGGTGTTGTTCTTTTTCAACACACCGAAGTCGTCATTGTGTTTTTATTTTTTATCTACAGCTATTATTTTAACCAATTCATCAATGTACCTATTAGATGCACTGTCGTGTACCGTACTGTCTGTTACATTAATCAAGTCATTGAAATGTTATAGGTATCTGTAAAGATAGGTAATTCGTAAAAAGTTTAATTTTTGTTCTTGAGATATGGCAATATAATATTGTAACTTATTGATAGATAAATGGCAACTTTGTTCTGTAATGTGTCAAATTATGCGTACGTTATACGAGTTGATTATGTTTGAGATTTAAGAAATAAATCGTTTTCTCTACACAAAACAGTTTATCATTCAATAAACCCAACATTTGTCTCCTCTAATTTCTTTGGTAAACAGTAAATTATCGAAAGGCAGAAAAGTGTTCAAGTACCTAATCTAATGGCTTAGGTATTTAATTGGCTATTATATATGTATTAGAAATAAAACCAAGAGATACTACTTAAATCCCTGTATAAACTGCAAAAAAGTCTCGGTGTGTCGAAAGCTACCATATTCCTATCAGAAAAGATATTCAAAGCGGTCTTATTACGTTAGAAAAATCTTTTCGTATGTAGTAAAGAATTAAATGTTGTTCTTATAACAAATTCTGAAATATGTAATTATGTTAGAATTTTTGCAAATATACAAATATTTGCCGCATTACAGCAACACTCGTGGCAGCTGCATGTCTATGTACCAGCGAATTATATAGTTAACCGCATTTGAATAAGGCTTAAAATTTATTGGTTGTCATTCGTATGTAATCCTCAGCGCGGTGTTCGGATCAAGTTGATTGATCAGCATCGATCAGGTCGAAGATCAGCGCGTCTCTCCTAATTCGTTTATTTCGATAATTATGACCGATCACTTTTTTTTTATTTGGTTTACCATTAACGGCTTATAGAACATATTTTTATTATTTCTATATATTTCTATTCCCTCTCGCATACGCATACTATTTTATTTTCATATAATTCTGTTATTAAGGATATAAAAATTAAGATATCTATATCTTTACTATCTGACCCAGCCACGCGTTGCTGTCGGTCAGTTATTACATGTTGAATTGAATAAAACAGGTGCACCATAAAATAAACTGTGAAGTGAAAACAAAAATATCAAATTAAAAAGTAGCGCGACCTAATAATATCAGTAACAGTCGGTCCTATAGTTTTACACACTATTCTGGTACGCCATCTGTTTGAGACTGATGATACTAACAATTAATTACAATAATCAACATTGACAATCATTTAATTTGTAATTTAAAAATATTGAGCACACTAATCAAATTATTAAATATCTTATCTCTAAGGTTGCAGAAAATCATGTATAAATAAATAATATGACATTGGATTTTTATATATTAAGATAAGTTTGAGTCCAAAAAAGAAATCAAGAATAATTTAACAAAGAAATTAACAAAGAAAGTTATATAAACATCATTCCTTCACTAGTTCATGATTACTTTATATGTGAGTATATAAAAAAGTCACAGGTAACGCAATTCTCTCTAGTTTTTCTATTGAGTTCCTTGAACTTATTAAATGGGATACATTGAAAGTCTGATCGATATCTATTTTGGTGAGAGTTGTCGCCGTAGAAGGCAATTTATTATAAGGTAGAGGTAAAAAAACCTACTAAAATATACCAGAGTACACTATTATAAAAAGCGTTCTGGTACATTTAAGAAAAGTCTAAGATAGTAATTATCCTAAAAAAATGTTATAACATTTTTCGAGGATATTTTTTTCCCCAAGTAATTATTATTACTTTCTGGTAAAAACTCAGCGAAAGTTAATTTCGTTTTGTTTGTTATAATTTTACAGTTTGCAAATGTTTCTACCTAATTTGCAAATGGAAGCGTGTCGTGGACCGAACAATTTGGCTTAAGAGGAACTTAGAGGAGCATTCCACTTATTATCACTTCGTTTATCGTTCATGATTTTCTCTTGTAATATAATTGGAGAAACGGAAATGGCTTGTTTGTTATTATCAGTTCATTAAAATTTACAATGATAATACATTATTTTTCAAATTTTTACTTTGGTCAAAGCGTGACAAATTCGCTTCTTGATTACAGTGTATCTTTTTCCTGCGTCACTGATGTCTTATTATAGAATTGAGCAATATTTTAGCTAATTTTGCAATCTTAACAGAAAGTCTTCTCTCAAAGGACTCAATTTTTTAATTCACCAAAAGATGTATTGGGATACATACTGGAAATGTCAATTTCTCTTGCTTTCTAACATTGATCACATCTGATTAACTATAGTAATTGATACAGAAATATAATTTATAAAATACATATAGAATAACAATATATAATATGACTCACATTTGATACAAGGGTATTGTAGAGAAAAAGTTTAATGAAAAGTACAGAGCGGTAACTAGATAAAAGCTCTGACTATTACGGACAAAGCAACGTGTTACTGTTGCCACAAAATAAACATACATACAGAAAGATTACAAATGTTTTAGTACCATCTGTCGTTACCTTATCATTGGAAATCTTGACATCTTGGTTTATTTTAGAAAAAAAAATTAATGAAATGAAGTGTTTGTGCTAACTGTTATTAATTATTCTGAATAATTTAGCTAAAATAAAGTATACACAAAGTCATCTTGAAAATGTAAAAGGCACCCTATATTGGATGACTAGTAAAACCAGACCAGTGTTGGCTACCAAGTGTTGCGCACGTTTTTATTTCATGGTACTAATTCTTCTAAAGGAACGCATAAATCAAATAACTTATACCAAATCGTAATTCGTTTATTCGTTGCAGAATATGTTTTTTATTCAAACTTTAAATTATTATATTTAACTCTCCTCATTTTCTTTAATAATTAAAATAACATCCTACATTGCAATATTTAAGTAAGCCTGTTGAAATAAGATAGCTGCAGATATTTTAATGAATATATATAAATTACGATTTAATCTCAGTTTCTGTGTAACGTATTTTCAATTAAAGCATCTATATTTTGTGTTAGTAATTAAAATAAAACTAGATATAAACCTGGAATTTGTACAACATTTGTCGAGTGAGTACTCTGTAGCGGTTTGTTTGTGAGATTAGATTGCTAGAACTGAGTGCGGTGGTTACGTAGAGAAGTTGTAACAAAGGAGATGAACAAAGCAATGTTTCGTTTTTACTGTATATTAGAGTAAGGTTCTTTGCAACAAACACGTTATCGATTCTACAAACTATTTGTAAACGATTGAGTTACGCGATGGTTTTACATAAAAAAATAGACAAATTTGCAATCAGCGAATATTCTACAAACTATATTTTTACTGTAGATTAATTTATCGTAAACATATCTCTTTTTGATATAATACACTCATTATTATAATATAAATTATAAAAAAAGAAAAGACGTAAATAGTAGTAGCCATTGTAATTTTTTTTAAGTTATGTACTAATATTTTAATACTTTCCTTCGGTCATTGTTTATATGTAATTTAAATATCACTAATATATTACAAAATAGTTTTTTTTTTTAATTTAATTCAGAATTTCTAACATTAATTATCCCAAGTATCTTAATCTATTATGAGAATTATTTCGTGACTTCAAAGTAAAATTTTAATTATAATTTCTATCAATATTTAAACATTCACAAAAACATTTCAATCGTAGACAATTTGTTGTCATTCTATATTTCAAATAAATAAAATAAATTGTGTTTGTTAAAATAAGGATTTTGATTTTATCATCTTATAAAACATTAAGATTTAATTCTCAGTAAGATTCCTTCTCAAATTAACAACATTCACGCATTTATTGAAAAAACGATTTCTTAGCAAAAGAAAGTCGAATTATTTTCACATTAAGCGTTTTTCCCTTGGATATCCAAAGAAAAAAATTCGTACGGTCAACAGTGAGAACCGGCCGGGGCCTGAGGGGTTGAAGGGGGATGCAATTTATTTCCCCTCTCGTCCCATGAGGATGTTCTTATCGACTGGAGTCATACTAGCTGATATATGAGCGCGTATCACGGAAAATCTTGCTTAGATGTTTCATTTAGATTATCTCCGTTTGGGGAGAGGATGAACGGTGGATGGGACTCGGATGTAATCAATGTTATGGTCCTCGTAAATTAAACTATACGTGTAACATTAAATTTTAAGTACAAATCAGACAATGCCGCTTCTCCGAACCCTTTAAAATCTTCGAAAATTGGTGAAAGTGATTGAATTGAAGCTTTTTGTAATATGAACGTTGATGTCATCCATTAATAATGTTAATATTTGATGATATAATACTGTTGAAGACTAGAAATATAAGGTAGGAATATTGTCCAATTATTCTCAACAGGAAACAAAGCAATGTCCTTTTCAAAAGTGTACCTCTAAATATCCTGCAGTCAACCCGACTTCTTTTCTCTAGTTGATTGTCACTCACAATCGCTACATAAATTACTTTTTTGAATATCTTACATATAAATCATATATCCTTGCACAATATCAATTGTTCGTTTACAGCATATTCAATATAGAATTTCAACTATGTAGGCATAACGTCTTATTCATTCAAATTATTTCATATAAATCATTTTACGAAAGCCAGACATACCTTTATATCTCTTACGTACAATCCAAAAACGTTCACAGCATCCTTCCCTAAGCTCAAACATGGTGTCGGAACATTAATCATATTGTAAGACGGGTAGTTCTGAGTTTTTCTATAAGGCAAACCATTCATAGCCTGACATACTATGTTTCAAATATAATGCTTTCTCGGTTTAATTTCTGTATAATTGCTTGAATTTGAATTTGAGTATTTATTTAACTATAACCTTTTTTCAAACTTCAAGCTTCTCGAATAACTTAAACTTGGACGAACTGATAGTTCATTATTATATGCGGACGAAATAACTTGTACGGAAGAGTTTAAATAAATTTACGATTATCTTTTTGCCAAATGAGATATTCATATATATACAATAGTTTCTTTTTTTATACTTAATAGGTTTTAACGTTTGTTCACAATTCCATTTAATGTTAAATGACGATGATCTAAGAAGGTAAACACGCTAAACCTAGAGAGGGACTAAGTCTCAGCTGTTGGAACACATAAACAGGTGCTCGGGACAGTTTTCGAGTTGAAGGTGGTAGCTCCTAAATATTACCAACTTAGTGGCTAGGATTCAAACCTAAACCTACGACCATTAACGCATTGTCCGAACATGATATCAACTAAGCCACATCGCTTTTTATTTATCATTCCAATATTATTTGAAATACTTTTTAAA
Organism: Antheraea mylitta; assembly: GCA_014332785.1. Lineage (NCBI taxonomy): Eukaryota > Metazoa > Arthropoda > Insecta > Lepidoptera > Saturniidae > Antheraea > Antheraea mylitta. Next base: position 7,721,210 of record JACEII010000035.1, read on the forward strand.
TTCTGAAGCTACTGTACTTAGAACTTAATATTTACTAGCAACAACTGTTTATCCTTTATTTCCAAATGGTTGGATATCTTATTGGGCTGTGAATGCCCGAATTTAATGCCCTAAGGATCAATGGTTAGCCCCTTGTGCCGGTCGAGTGGAGATAGCAAGAATGGATGATTTACTGAACGAGGAACTCCCATAGAGGAACAGATATCCTTGACAGATACGTTCAAGAAATTAATGTATTAAAACCTGAAACAACTTCTATTATGATCGTTTATATTTTGAAAGGAAAAGGAAATAAAAAAAATCATGTGTGGTTTTATGAAAACACTATGCAACTGGATTTTTTAAGGATTATTTTAGCTTATTACTAAATTTCGCGATGTATGATATTAAAACTGCGTTTTTAATCTTAACTTAGTGATTAAAAAATGAGAATGATAAAACTGAGCACAATATCAGTGTTATCACAAAAAAGTTAATAACATATTAAACACTTGCTTTTAAAAGGGTGTATATTAAATGCACAGCGCTTGCTGAATGTTCGCCATCTTGCTCTTTGTTTTACTTCGGTTAGTTTAGGTTAGACTTGTGAAAAAAGGATAACACGAACTTGCCTCGGGTGAGTGCGGTGCATTTAGTACGAAACCTTTTAAAACCAAGTATTTAATATGTTATTAACTTTTTTGTGATAACACCGTATATATTTAAGTCATTGAATCATTTTGAATTGAGCCATGGGTGCCGTCATATTGGCCTTAGCTGCTCTGCCACTCTTCTTACTTTATCCTGACTCCGCGGCCGGCTGTAATGCGACATGCGATAGATGGACGAAAAAAATTGATGCGATGTAAAAATAGTATTTATCGTTCTTATAAAAATGGTTTATATAACGCTTCTAAAACATCTAAATAATGCATTGTAGCCACAATTGTGTCTTAATTTAAATTTATTTCTGCCACATGTTTCCTATATGTTATTGTCTTGTACCTGTGTGAATTTAAATTGAATTTGTTTGAAAATATTTAGTCTCTGGATTGGATCACCAATCAACCCTTACAACTGAATTAACGAAGCATATCTTTATAGAGTTGTAGGTGTCCCTCTCATCTGTAACCCTCATACAGACGGCCGAGATCAATGTACCGTATAACTGTTACGTTGTAGCAATTATTCGACCGTTTGTGAAATTAATTGAGGCATAAACGCAGGTTTCGTTGCTACTTCAATATTTAGTTTATCAACTTACTGGTCAGTTTAGATTATGAATGTGCTTGCCGAATCTGAAATGTTAAAATGAAGGTCAGGATTTTTAGTAGATAATTGTTTATTACCATAATATACTCACATCAATTTATTCTCCCTTACATAAGGTTTATTGTATAAATCCAACTTAAATATTTTAACCACTGGACAAAACACACACACAAATCAACAAACAGACAGCATGAGTTAAAAAAAAAACAACGCGATATATTAGACAATATCTAAAATATAATAAGGATAATATATTTTTAGATTATATATTTATTTATACAAACTTTTTTTCCAAACTATAAAACCTATAAATGAATGAAATGAAAACATGTTCCGCCATTTTGAGGTTTGGGTTTTAAAAAATCAACCGAGGGGTTTGAGTAACTTTAGAACATGCCATACATAAATATTTACCACATCTTGCTAGAATTTTCTAAATTAATACCAAACCAAGTCACTCAAACGCTTTAAGGAAAACCTTTCCAAGTAGACTAACACCGAAAGAATAGAATATATAATGTTTAAAATTGAATATATGTTCATAAAATAACCCTTTTTTAATTAACCCATACATTCATAACGTCTAATGGAAATTCCAAACCAATCAGTTTCACAGCAGACGCTAATCTCTCCATCAAGCCGTTACAAAACCAATATTAGATATTAAAAACATGTTTTACGTCGGCAATAAAACGTAATGAAGATATAAAACTCAATTTGACAGGCGGACCCGTGTAATGAGCCACTATTAAAGTGATAATGCGGTTACTTTTATGATTTTAAAAACATTTATGTTAATCACGAAAACAACATAAAATCGTGTGTTCTTCACTAGAGATGCTATACATCTATATCGATAAATCGTTGAGCTACTTTCTCATTCTCGTATCTAAATAGCTTTTTATAGAATTGTAATAGTATCTTTATGTGAAGTAGATATTGATTACGTTGGAAGCAATAATTTTATTCATATCAAATAAAAAAACAATGTTTCAAATTTATTACTAGGCCTTGAAATATTGATGTAGTACACGATTTAGTACAATATATATGTATGTATATTTCGACTATAGTGACTAAATTATGTATAAAGGCCTTGAGTTTTTGGCCCGGAAATGACATAAAAAGACTATTTTGTTTTAAATTTATAAGCTTTTTGTTCTTTTTTGTTTTTTCTTTTTTCGTAATGACTACGCTATTGATCTAGCAAGGTCTTAACTTAACCTAGCTAACTGTTCATATATGTATGAGTTGTTGAAACGTATATGTGTACCAAGCATACACGCCTCAACAACTCCTCCATATATTTATTATCGGAAAATTGAGAGTTTTTCAGTTCGATAAGGGAAAAATTTATAAGCGCAGTGAGCGTACATTATAGTTTACAAAATTGTAATAGGTCTACCAGAAAGTTCTGGCACAACATTTGTAACTCTTGAATCTCGGTAATATTTCTAATATGAATAATTTTATTGATTACCTACTTTTCAATCCTCATTTTTTGGAAAAATATTTTTTTACATTCGAAAAAGTATCGTTTTTATTAAAGTCACTTAAAATATTTAAAAAGTGTTAAATTTATATCGGTGCAAATAATTGTGTCACTATGCAATTGAATAAAACACGGAAAAAATTTTGATATGTTTGGGAGCTTATTTTAGATATTGTTTTAATTAGATTAGATTGATTTATATGAATTAACATTGTCAATAGTCACTCTCACCAGTTTATTAAGGTTATTTTACTCTTTAATTTAATTTTGTCTATCGATAGAAATATTAATTAAAATTATTAAGAGGCAACTCTATTTCAATGTTTTGGAAAGTCAAAACCGTTATTGTATTGATTATTTGTAGTCGTGTAAGAGCGTTCGAACCGTTTACTTAATGAGGGTGTTTAATTAAATCATTTTAACCTTCTCAAGTCCGTGTGCGATGTCACCTCAAACTGGTTACCATTTATACTTGGTTTGTATTTTAAAGCTTTTTAATTAATTTATTTTCCTATATAATTTCTAATTTATTTACCATTTAAAACCAAATATTGAAAAATATAATACAATTTCTATCACGTTATTTGTGTTTCAATAATTATTAACCTACAAGAAATTTTACAATACAAATAGTTATTTTTAAAACAGTCATAAGGATGCTATTGCCATAATCCGAAGTGTGTGGCTCACAACGCCTGCTGATGAAACCGACATAGTAAATCTTTTATATTGTCGCAATGTGGGATTAGCTTGTATATAATTGTTTAAGCTTGTTTGCATTCGTTACTTATTAACTATTTTACTTAATAATGAGTTTTAAATGCAATCACGACTCCATCTATTTAAACTAAATCAATCAGTTAAAACTAATTTGAAAACTTCCGAATGGTAAGTACCGTCTTTCCGACTGGTTCAGGATTTAAATAATCATCCCGAGCCAATCTCTGAATTATTCGCTTTTAGAAAACTTTCTCCATTGTTCCCGCAAAGGGACTTGCTGGCAACGCGTTACCGGCCTCTTGGACAGAATCGAACACAGTGGCCTAGAGAGGACATTTAATCATTTCGCAAATTGATATTAGTTGTTGCAATAAATCAATAGATAATACATGTTGTATAAATTAATAGGTTTTATAAACCCAGGTATTAATTGTCAATAAAAATGAGTTTTCAGTAAAACAAAACATCTTCACAAAACTGAAGTATGTTAGTACTTAGAAGGGCGTTATGCAACTCTTCTTATTTGTTAGGTAACCGTTTGGCAGTTCAATATTGTAGTGAACGTTACATTTCATTTCCACTTAGAATTGATTGGTGGCTACCACGTCTCACTGCAACAAAAAGCGTTTGATTTTATTTGCGTGGGGTGGACTTGAAAAAGTTAAATCTGTATCTAGTAATAGAAAGAGTGAAATATTAGTAACTAAAACAATATTTTAAAAACGCGTCTTTCGATGACAGTTGAAGTTAAAGTTTGCAGATCTGCGTTTTTTTGCACTGAAAAGGGTTTTTTATGTCCTTTATTTCAGTATAAATCTCTACTAGTTGGCACTGCATCTCATCAACTTGGTTACCTTTTAGTTGTTCGTTCTGAAAATTCAAATTGAATAATAATCACACAATATCCATTTTGCTATAATTCAAGTATTTATAATGAAAAATTAGAAACAAAAATACTAACCACAGCGTGCGAAGCTTTAGGTGCAGTTAATTTTTCGAATAAAAATAATAAAATAATCCGATGTCACTGACCACGTTTCCAATTTCCAATGACGTCCCTGGCGTAGACCGAACTAACTAGGCAATATCTCGTATAAGAATGCATTTAATTGGTAAGCGAGCCGACTTGTTATAATGAGCTTAATTTGCTAAAGTCACGCTTGTAACGCTCCACGGAGCTTCATTAACACCACCATTGTATTAACAACTTAAGATAAAGCTGACGTAATAGCATAACGTATTTCTGTACCAAAAAAATTATCAACAAAATACAATGTCTTAACCTTATTTATAACTGCCGCTCCAACTCCAACCTCGATATATAATCTTTAAAAATAAATGAAATAAAATAATAACAAATGTATATAAAAGCTTTTTCGTATGTTTCTGAGTATACATACTCAAATAAAATAAAGAATAAGAACTTTGTATGTATGTCTGTATGCCCACTCACTTGTCCTATGTAGTTTCTTAAATATCTGAAGCTGTTTTAGCAACACTTTCACTGGCAGATGGAGAATTATTCAAAGAGTAATCTTGGCTATCTTAAGGTGAACAATTCATAACTGAACAAAGTTGTATTTATTTAATGTATACTACACGGAAAAAGAGGCGTTAGCTTTTCACCCGTAGCCTCACGCGTATATTTTTAATTCCTATTAACTTGATGTAAAATTTCGATTTATTATAAATTAATTCTTTGTCGAATAAATTTTATCATTCCCTTTTATATACTCAAGAGTAGAATTTCGGGGTGTAAGGTGTGTCGAGTAACCTCTTAAGACTTGAGACACCTAAGCCAACCTCACCTGCACTGGTGCACCCTGCTGATCAACGAACGAGGCAATGGCGATAGCGGGGTAGTAGGGTTTTACAGCCCGACTGGGTCGCAACCACCATGTATATGGCGAAAAAGCCCATCATAGTGACTCGCTTCTGAGTGTCGCGTTTCGGGATCAGCCTGTGCATATCCAGTACTGGGTGACTTTCGTCATTATGGCCGGCATGACAGCGGCGACCGGCGGTGGATAATCTGTCTATCGGTGGTTGCCGATGTTTCTAGATTGTACTATACTTAACATCAGGCATAGTGCAGTCACTTTGTCGTGCTCCAATAAAAAAAAAAAAAAGAATTGTAATAAATCGCTTGTTAAATTATTCTGTTTAATAAATTATATACTGTTAGTAATAAACAGGCCTAGGAGCTATCCCGTGAGTTAGCAATGTAGGGTATTTTCTGCATACATGTATAGAGGATAATTACTGTGACGTAGATACCGCAATTAACTTGGCTTCAGCACGTCCCTCGGTGAGATAACACTACTCAGCATAGAGTACGTATTAAACTAGAGCTGGTGTTGTAAAAATATCTGATATAATATTTAATGCTATCGTTTTTCATGTATTTTATATTAATAAAAATAGATTTCACTTAGTATAGAAGAATTGACAACAATACATGTGTTAATAAAATGTTATTTTAAAATATAATTTATAGAATAGAGTAGGAGAACCGCTTATTATTCTCAAAATGTTTTTTAGATCTGATTCTAAATCATATTAGAACAATTTACATATCACGCTTGCATTCCTTAACTAGTAATATGATCAGCATACATTTTTTCACGTTGTTAGAGGAACAAAAATTCAAAATGGACATAGGGTAACATATTTTCATCCAAAAAAAAGTACTACTTTTGGAGGATAGGTTAAATCACATATACACGACAGTAACTGCGGGCAAACTCATTAAATTTGGACAATTAAAAACTGAACCCGATTGTTTCGAAAGTAAACCTTACAGTTTAGCAAAATTTGTAAGAATTACAGATCACTATCTGTTCTGGAATCAGTGTTAAATATTCTATGTTTTACCGGAAAAGCCGTACAAATTGATCCCATCATAGTCTCCGTATTCGGGAAGGCTTTACGGCGCCCCTGCCGTGTGCTCCCTCAACACTATTTATATGGGCATTAGCTTAATAATCTGCTTTGCTTTCGTAGGATTTGGAGTTATCTAAGGCTGATGAAAATTTTGTTAATTTACAAATGAATATAAAGGAGGATTTCTACTACCAAATATAATAGGAATTAAAGGGAACTCAAGGATCTAAATAATTTTCTTTGTAAATCTTAAAGTATAAAATGTAGATATGTTTCTCCTATAGTTATTCAAAGTGAAAAAGATCGTATCTTTATGAAAAGCAAAAAATGAAGCCAAGCAATTTCTTCTTGATGACATAAAATTATAGCTATATTCGGATTACTATAAAATAGTGTTAACGTCCATAAACAAGAATAGTTAGCAATCAAACCCATTAAGCAATCGTTGATAAGCCTCTGGTTATCTATGCAGCGAGTGAGACACGTGCCAAACTGTATAATCCTGCCATAAAATAATCGGTACCATTACTATAGAATACGATTGCCTGGCTATTGTTTGTCATTTTGCCAAAACCTGATTTACATGATGTGGTTTTTATTTCTATCTCTTTCTTTAAATAATGCTTGATAAAGGTTTATTTATTTCGTAAGTATTACATTATCTATTAATCTCATTAAGCTCTTAAGGTTGACCACTGAATCCGATCTCTAACTTTCCTCAATCAGCCACTTTCAGCGTTCCAGCAATACGCAAATTCTAGCTCCATCTAATTTGAAAGCGCCAAGAAGTAGTCTCCACTCAATAGCTCGTCTACTTAATCAGCTATCGTATCTTTGGCTTTACCACTTTATCTGGATTGCTTTTTGAATGATTTCTATTACTTTAGTTATCTGATGGACAGTGACTCTTCCTTATAAATTACGTTACTAATGTGAAGTTATTAGCGTTACCTAATTATTTATAAAACCAAGATAAGTTGTCACCGTATTTGTTCTTCTCATCATGAAACCGTTGAGTACTCGCCTGATGTACGTAAATTAAATTCAGAATGTATCCCCAAATACATGTAAATGTGAATCTATATACAAACTTAAAGTATATTTAGCAAGTTACTCTAATTGGCTACATATTTCTTTAACATTTAGAGAAATTGTTACCAAATCTTAATGTATTCTGAAACTTATCTAAGATGGTCTCGGTAGGGTTATTCTCTAATTTAATACTAGTTCAATATTTTCTTTTTAGGTAATCGCTCAGCAAGGACATGTTATGAGGCTGGGTTGAGTGACTTGAGATTCTTCCCAAAACCTCTTATATTTGCTACCTGATTTACCGAGGTTATATTCGATAAATAATATTTTTTACGCTATAATATTTTTTTTTTGTGTTATCTAATACTCTATATACCTATTTTGTTGCGTTTTTATTTTATTTTATTTATGGTAACCAATCTTCTAGTAAATTATTATTACCATTGTCATGTAGGTAATAACATTACGAGTTTCTTGCGATCATTTCAATGAACTAACAAGATGGTGAACGTCTCTCCGGTGAAAGTCGGAATCCATTATCAGTGGTATTATTTTCCAGACACTTTACTTGTGAACAATAACCATACTATATTACGTAAACAACCACAAGAATAACACAAGATTGTGAATAAAATATGAAAACAAATAGAGGATATTCCAAGATGCCGCCAAAAACTAAAAAAAAAAAATATTATGTTGAAACATTTCAGTATTGTACAGTGTGTGTACAGGCGGCTGTCATTTGTTTTCTCGTTATGTAATTCAACCCATCGAAATTCCCAATAACATATTCGTGAGGCGTGTGTCACTACAATACAAACAAGGTATTCTATTGTATTCGAATTATAATCTATAGAAGTGTCAAACGAGCGACGATCGCTGGATAACGATCTGCTGATCGAACGATTGTTGATTGGATGCGGGTGATGGCAATGTTTACATGTTCAGTTTAGACTAATACGTTACTAAAAGTTGGAAATATTTTTTGAAGTGAAAACTTCTTTAGACGCGTTGAGCGATATTTTTGGCAGGAGATAAATTTATAATTTCGCGTCATGACATCCTAGTAAGCGTGACCGAACGTATTGCGTTTGAGCGACTTTTTTTCTTTTTTTGTCTCGATCTACATACGCTATTGACCCAACAAGGTCTTAACAGCTTTACCGGACTACATATGAAAATTCAAAAGAGAACACATTTATATCATTGTTTTGAGTGTTTACTTCTGTCGCTAATCTTTATGACTGCCTCGACTTTTTTTTAAACTATTTGTTGGTTTTTGCGTTTAACCACAAGTCATCTGATATTAAAATGCAATGTGGCGTTATACGTTAATACGCTAAGCATAGATGACTCGCTCAAGTGCAGTAATTAATACACTTCTGGGTACTTAGTGAAAAAAAAATCTAATGGAAGATTGTTGATTGGCCATGACGGTTCAGTGCTAGCTTGTTCATACATAGCGTCCATCGTAGCAGATTCGAATCTCTGCAATAAACCAGAACCTGCGGTATAGAAAAATAATGTGATGAAATCATAGAATAGTCTAGCTGTCAGTCAGTCTTAAGTTGAAAATCTGTCACTGAGTACCTTATTTCTACCAGCAACCGTACTTATGGTTCATAAGCCTTCTAGATTAAGCGTATTACTTACTACCTTAGATTATTATTATCAGTCGCATTTAATTTCATATTGTAATAACATCCGTGACATTTAAAAAATTACCAGACTGGCATTAAAAATCCCTACGACCAATGTATGGTGCTCTTCTCCGAAAACTCTTAAAATAAAATTAAATTACAAAAAATTGAACATACGCCGATTGACGCCCTGTTCGGACACGTTATCATCTGAGTCATCATCGCTTAATCATTTAACACTTGTACTAGTTTATATGATTTTTTTTTTCAATTTAGCTAAATTCAAACTTGAACGTGTAAAGGTGCCCATTCACCGAATAATTTAATACGGGTCGATCAAAGATAACGTGTCTCGTTACCACAATTTGTCGTTTGCGACTGTCGCTTGTTACCAGACAGCGGATGGCAATTATATCAAACGAATCCATTATCGTGGCAAGATGCTGCTGGTACTGTGGGAAAAAAGAATTACCTAACCAATGTGGCTATTTATACAACAATTAGATGTATTTTGTGAGGAAAATCAAAAATGCTGTACCATTTAAAAATTCAGTAGAGGTAAAGTTTGTGAGTTTGTGACGTTGTGACTTCGCGACGTTGTAGGGGGTAATCTCAGGAACCACTGGTCCGATTTTAATTTTTTTTTTAATGTTATATAGCTTATTCATCGAGAATGGTTATAGGCTATATGTCATCACGCTAAGGCCATTAGGAGCGGAACACAGATGAAGAATGTTTCAAATTCGGGATGTTTTTTCCTTTTGATAACTTCTGCTGCGTGTTAGTGTTAGCCCAAAGTATTTATTCCACGCGAACAAATTTGCGAACAGAGGCTAGTATATAGATATATTGGCCGCAAACTAGTCTAAGATAAAAATGACGAAGTTCTTAGTTATTACATCTTAAAGTCCCCTTTAATTACATATTATTATATTTTAGTACATTATCATGTTTTCATGACATATTAGAATCACGTGAAAGTCTTTATTTGAATTATTTATTTATAACAATCAATAGGAAATAAATAAGAAGTATTAAACTTAACTGACATACAACTAACTTAAATACACAACAATACAAATAGATACTAATGTTGTAAAAGCACACGCTTCGTAGAACTTCCGAACGATTATCCAAACATAATAAATGTTGATAACACCATCGCGCCGTAGGTAGCACCGATGCGACTCAAAACAATGGCGTCTATGTACGGGTTGCCTATAGAAAAAAATATTAAAGACAACTGCGGAATCCTATATATTTAAATCAAAATTATTCTTCTTTATCAATACAGATTATATTCAGGTTCTATTTTTTTTGCGATATCTATGTACGTAAATTTATGCGGTTACCATCTATTTAAACGTAGGCAATGAGAAAATATGCTATATATTGTCTAGTATTCTGTGCCGATTCGCTTCAACACGTGTCAATTGAACATATTGAACGAGATAAGTAGCATCGGTATTATCTACTTTACAAATGACAAGAAATTGGACGTATGGAAATTAATGTAATAACAGTTGCTTTTTTTAGAGAAAATAGTCGATTTTAAAATGACTCGCAGGATTATTCAGTGGTTATTATTAGAATTATAATATTAATATTACACTTATTGTATTTTAAACCCTACGATACTATTCTATATATTATTCTTAATTTGCATTTTTTAGTCTTTATATATGAAAATTATGTTAAAGTTTTAGTTGAAAATTGATTATTATTTTAACAAGGTATATTGGTGGTATTGTGCCTGATACCTAATGGACAAAGTCATTTCAAGTCTGTAAATAACAGCGACCATCATCGATATAATGCCAGCACGGAAGAATCTCTGCTAGTAGATATGCATAAGCTAATCTCAGAGAGTCACTGTGATGATTTATTATGATGTATGCGGTGGTCGCGGCCCAGCCTGGTGTCTATTCTTTTCTTAGTTATTTAATGTACATATATCACTTAATCACTGCGGTGAATTATTATTGTTTTATTGGTTGTCACGATTTGGTAGCATCTAACTGTATATAACAGTATATTATATGATAATAGTTGTGTTACATTACCTTTGTATCAAATATCTTAGTTTAGAATATATACCTACATCATAATAACAATCACATAGATGTAGGTAATGGAGATATTTTGTACCAAACAACCAAGATATACGTTCATTAAATTCAGTTCGTTTATATGTAAATAATTTTACTCTCGGAATTATTTTAATTTAAGTGGCAACACTGGAACCCTTAAGCAAACACGCTCAAAGTGAAGGGGAATTGAGACGTTTGTCTTCGTATCTACATTACAATAAACAGAGAACCGATACCGAGCACGTGGTAACACAAACAGATAAGAAGGGTGCGCTCTGAAATATTATAACATTATTGTAATATCAACCCTTTGTAAATAATAACGAATTAAATAAAAGCTGCGCGCTAAACTGGTACTCGTTAGAGTTCCTGTATGAAGAAACTTCTGTTTTAATCATTCGTAAGTTGTTTACACTAATTAAAAACCACTATTATGATGCACGCGCGGATATCAAAAGAAAGGAATCTCAACACACTGCTACAAAAACGCATCTATAACGTGCCCATTCCAGCTGCCAATTCATCCTTTGCTCAAAGAGTGCCTATATTTCTAAGTGCACACGTGGACAATAAAGTTGGTAAAATCGGGGATGACTACAACTTCATACGTTGCTCACGCTACCATGTGAAAATTATAAAATTCTAAAGTCAGTTATCACATATTACAAGACTCTTGCAATCACTTCAATTAACTAACAAGATGGTGGCCATTCTAGGGAGTTTTCATAGCAAGTCAGAATCCATGCACCGTGGTATTATTTCCTAACTACTTCCCTTGTCTACTTCATAGCATTCCAAAATGTCGCCGAAAGCTCCAACTTTTTTTTTCGAACTGACTATGCTATTGGCCTTACAAGGTATTGTACAGATTCACGGACTAAAAGCTCCAATAATCCGTTAAAAATGCTTTGATGAACACATTTCACCCTGAATCGGTTTTGATGTGAGTTTTGAGATTAGAAAGTAAGAAATCAACAGTTTCAAAATGGTTTTATTGTTATGTCTTTATTCGCTGAAAACTGGTGATTTTTGAACACACTATCATTAAGACATCGAAACTTTAGAAAACAATAATTACCAAATATTAAAAACTAAAGCGTAAAAGTTAGTTTTAGTTAAATGTTTTTCTGTATAAAGCCTTATATATTTTAGTTTTACTAACAGAATAAAGTAATAAATGGATGTTTATCCAAATATCACCCCACGGTCCCTTCTAGTAAATTATTGAGATACATAGACGTTTTAGCAGCATCTGCTCAACACATACACTTTATTAGTTTGTCCCTTTCCATTTGTTATAGGATGTGTTGATGGAAGATATTACTTAGTCCGGTCTAGAGACCCGATAGATTTATTTATTACAACAAAGATGTCGTGTTTATGGATATATCTGTCTTGGAAAAATGTTCATTAAATATTTCTTAAAACTTCAATAGAGAAAATGTACTATTAACAAGCCTCGTGCTAAATATTACACCGTCTGAACCATTAATAAGTTTGAGGAATGAATTTACTATTTATTTATTATTTAAATCCTCATGGTGAGATTCCAAATACCCATTTCCTGTAACACTACATACGTCTCTGGCATCAAACGTTCTGAATCGACCGCCCTATAGATATATTTACAGAATGACTTTAAAACATTTAATGGATCAGAGGAAAACTCTTTCAGCGCAATAAATTTTATTGCTCAGTAAATGAATCAAGATAAGGAAAGTGGAGGGACGGCGGCGGCGAGCGGAGAACAGCGGCCCGCGGATATCTCCGGCAACACGCAGCCACTTTGTCCGCGCCCATTCAACCGTGTAAAAAGATACAACATCCCCTATTTCATTTATACTGTGTTCATAGATCAATTGACACAGATTGCTCAGAACTGACATTTTGTTTCCTATCTATAGAATATGAATTCTTATCTATTTTAATCAATATGCTTGTACCGTATATGTAACTATATGTATAAAGGTCGCCAATCATGAATTATTTTTCGTATAATACGGTAAAGCTGTAAAGGTTTGTTAGACCAAGAGCGTAGTCAGTTCGGAAAAAATGTTTTTGGTTTTTGAAATTTTGTTTTGAAATTGAAATTAAGTCTGTATATAACTTTAATTGATAATTTTTTATTTTGTTGTTAATCAAACTTATGTAGACAATATATTTTATTACAAAATGTATATATAGCCTATAAAAGTTATCAATAATACTTTTGAAAGTCATAAAACATGAATTAAAGATTATCAGCCAAAAAATATTATACTACTTAATAAATGCATGTGGAGCCGAAAGCACAGCTTGTTTCAGATGTTGTCTATACAGGAGGCATAATAGTGTATTTGTATATTCAAATATACAAACAAATACGTCTAAACAATAAACATCAAAAGAGCACCAATTTCCCACGGGACGTAATGTTTATTAAATGGATTGACACATCTGCGTATTTGAATTCGAACACTTTTGTGTTTCTCGGAATAAAGCGCTTTATAAATTGGATTCATTTGAGTAGTAATTTTCTTTTACGCTTTGATCTCCGCAGCGCTTTTCAACGAGCATCGTTACTAATTCATCCTGATGATATTTGTATTTCCTTGATTGAACGAGACTAGATATAGAACCGATGGTTTTATATTATTTTTAATCTTTGTAGGAGTTCCTTGCTTTGAATGTAAAGAACTTTTATTTAGTTAATGAGAAATCAGTTATTAATATAATTGATAATATAGAATAGACATTTATTAGTTAAATTATCTAGTAATCTTAACAATGACAGTTATATTACATACAGTATTCTTAGTAATTATTTTGTACCAATCTATAACTAATATTAGTTTGAAAATCGGTAAATACACAAACAGAACCACTTTTATAGTTATATTTAAAAGTCTATAATTGCTTATTTTGTAATAACGGTTCAGAAGACATGCCAGTTGTTTCGAACTGGTTTGCAACAGGTAATTCGTCATAGTGACTCGCTTCTAGTTTGTTTTTTACTTTCTCACAGACTATCCACTGTTGTTGATCATATCTCATCACCTTTACAGCATCGACGGGTTTTTAGGCGAACATTTAAAACATTTACAGTACTCAACCATATCGCAACCAGATCAAGGGTGCTGAAGTAGCTGAACTTCAGTTTGGGTTTTTGCCTTTAGTGCAATGACGCGACTCGAACTAAACTAATAATACATGTATTACGTTAATGAAACACATTGCGCACCTTCACATGTACCGCAGGAGCCCGTATATGTATTTCGAATCTGACAATTAGGTTAAGGCTGACTTATCAAAAAGAGAAAAAAGCTTCCTTACAAAACACACGTACGTAATGTGTATGTGTGCACGTGTAAAAGGTGCCATGTGATTGTTGACTAATGTGTGCTGTGTTGTTCTATCGCGATTCTCCACTCTGAAAAATCGAACCTAACCTTAAGACACTGCCGAAGGGGACAACGGCGGGTGTGCTGGAGCGATGTTAACCGCCCATCCACAGTGGCTGGTTGGTGTTATCGCGAGCGTGGGCGTGAACATGCTGTAAAGAATTAGATGAGTATGAATGATTCTATTGTATTTAGTTGCTAAGAGGCTTACAAAACGACAAACAGCGACGACTGCTGATGGTTGGAAATTTCTCGATGGTTGATTTATTTAGTTAGAATTGTGCTTACCATCAGATACACAGCTCTCATTTGACCGAGCGGCAATAAAAACAATATATATACCTACTATGTAACATTGATTATATTCTGTCACTTGTGGAACTAAGTGTCTATTGTACGGAACCTAACAGTATTATGTAACTTTAAGTTGTGAAAGTTTATTAACACTATTAATTGGTCGCAACAACAACAAGCAGGATCGAGAAGTAGGGAAGGCGACTGTCGCACGCAACTGTCGACGCCCAACACAAACTGATCCCGCATTTCTCAAACTGTGAAGTTTCGTTAACTTCACTACAAACCCTGGTTTACATGTTCTAAACAACGAGGACAACCGGACACACTCTACGCATAATATGTAATTATATTTTTCTGCGAAGCAAAACGCATTTATTTTCAAATTAATCATTTTCACGTATAAAGAAGTGCTTTCATATTTATATCATTTGATTACATTTTGAGTAGTATTATTTTCTTGTTAAACATTAAAATAATAATCTTAAAGATCTTAGAGACTAAATCCATCAAAACTATTAGTGTAAAAAATCTTGAGAAAAATTAAAAAGAATTATCTGAATAATATGAGTATAAGTATAGCACTCTTAATTGCTTTTAATTTCAAGATTTCTTACAGGTCATATATTGGTAAATGGTATTGACGACTCAGTGGTAGCTTGTGCAGACACCATCTATGCGGACTACGAATGTTGCAATGACATGGAATTTTCGATATAAGAAAATATTGTAATGAAATCATAGCATCGTTGTGGAGCTTTTTCTAATGCTGCCTGCGTAGGTAAAACATCCTTTAGTTCCAAATCTGTCCACAAAGATTTGTAGGTTCCCGCAGGTGCACTTTAGGGTTAACGTTTTACCATCTAAGACCACATCGTCATTTAATATCGGTTGAGGTTTTATTCAAATTCTGAAAACTGTCATTCAGATGCTTCTGTTGTTTATTTGTCCTTTTGCAAATCAAAAAAATATTGCTGCTATTAAACTACCTTTCATTATAAGTTATTGAAATAAATTTTGTTTGTTCACGTATTGTGTGCATAATGTACCTTATATATTGTTGTTAACGCTCAGACCTTCTAAGGTCGGTCAGGGTGAATTTTCTCAGTAACTTGTCACCAGGCCAAGTCACGCCGCGTCGTTCCGTCCTAAACACACACCCCGCTACCGGCAGATAATTTGTCTAAAGTTCGCACCAACTTACCGCCTCGCAGTTTCTTTATCAGTTTAAATCGAAGGGTCAAAGTTTGTTTTGTTTTATTATTGTTTCAGTTATAAATTGGAAGGTGTCCCGGATTAATATTGTTTATGTTTCTTTAAATTGCAATATAGTAGTTTACAAACCTGATTTTGGTTCTCTAGAAATTTAAATCAAATCATTAATGTTTTTTACTGATCGATCTTTACTTCTAACTCCACAGGTTCTATTATTGCCTTCATTTATATTTGTTACTTACGCCAAAGATTGTCTGATACAAGTAATTCAATTTTATTTTCCTAAGTAAATATTTGTGGTATATTTCTTATAGAGCTCTATTTCGTGTAGTACGATGAGTGCCTATCTATATTTAATGGTAAGGACATTGTTATGATGAAACAACGGAGATCATCAACATATCTACAGACCATTGGCACCGTGCTGGCTTGCAAACCACTAGGCTGTGGGATATATGCTGATCGTTTCCGAAACAAGACAAAGTAAAAAACAGTTACTAGGATGTATATATTACAATATCAATGGTGGTAGCGACGTAAATACTACCTCACTTGAGTACTGTATATACATAGCATCGGACACATCTAAAATGTCAATATAGCTGGTATTATTACCTGGTACGATCGCTATGTAATCATTAGTCAGACGTAACTTTGTCCTATCACCACGTCTTTATTATTACTCTATAAAGTATATAACTTGGCCACATACAAATATAACTGTCACAACTAAAAATAGTCAAATAAATAAAAAAGCCATGCGTTAAAAAGAAACAAAAGAACATTCATATCTGCATATATAGAAAGTGGTTATTAAATATGGTCTTAACAAAAACGAGCCCTTTACGAGTTCATAATCTGGCATTTGTATGAACTGGTAATTTTGGATAGGCCCGTCTCATTCTATCGCTCAATATGGAGATAAATCATTAAAACTTTTTCGTATAACAATGGCTGTGTTCGCCTTCTGTCTGCCGGTCACGATCTCTCCGAAGGTGAAGCGTAAAAGCGAGTGAATTGTTTTATACGTGAACTGCACTACCTATTACCGAACTATTTATTATTTTGAAGGGTTCATCAATTGTCGTCCCTGGGATTTCTATAACAGAGCATCAATTAACTTCTATGAAAATGGCAATTGTTAATCATTAACAATTTAATCATCATTATCAGCCTGTAAGAGAGCCACTGCAGGGCCATGGGTCTCTTCCTGAAGAAAAGTATTGGTATAATCACCACACTAGCCCAAGATGTATTTACGATTTCAAACTCAAACTATAATATTTAAAAAAAAACTTAGTATAGCGATTGTAAATTATATTTTTGATGTATATAGAGTATAATATTTTATCCTAAATAAGAGTAAATGTAATGTTATGAGACAAAGTAATTACTGCGCAATAAACACAACTGTTACAAACTAATATTCAGAATGATGCATTGAATAGATTAATGAAAATAATATGATATAATTTTACATTTGCTTTTAATCTGCGGTTCGTCGAAGATAAAGCATGTGACTTAAAGTTATTAATATTTTGGGTGTTACGTTACAAGTTATAAGTCGGTTACGTAAAATAAACTTATTCAAGTAAAGTAAGCAATAAACACTTTCGTAAAGCCGACACTTGTTGGGATACGAGCGGCGCTCACTCTTGCTCGCTCACGCTTACTGACGTTCGCTCACGACTTCACTCAGCTTCGAGTGCTTACTTTAAACTAGTTCACTGTAAACGTACCGTTCACTTCGACACGAGATATAAGTTACATCTGAATTAATACTTAACTTCAATTATATTTGCATAATACCTTAGTATTCACAGTTATTTTTGCATCTAATCAGTCAGTACAATTTTCTTGTATATATACGGGCAGCGATAAAATAGCGTCCAAGTATATAGAGACGTCATGGTTATCGTCGCAGCGCCATCCACGAGACACATAAGAAAATAACCGCCGTTTAATATTTTTCAGCACGTCACTATACACTCCGTATGTCCATACATAAACGTTCAATAACACGAGCCGCACGGCAACACAGTGTACAGTTATTTGTATAACAATTTTGGAACATACGTTGTATGAAAACAACAACGACGAGCGAATTTAAATATGACTTAGTAGTACTGATGTCGAGCAAACAGCAACTCACTGCCGCGTATATATTTGTTATGCCGGCGGCAGTGCAGCGCTAATAATTTAAGCGCACTGATTGGATTGTGAGGAGCCCGTTACCCATGATTGGTGTTTGAGAATAATACATCGGTGAATCGGCCCAAACGGTTATTCTTTGAACAATCAATCCACCAACAACAATCGAATAACACGTTAACTGATACAGAAACACTACACTGACTATAGTTACGACGTGTTATACGTACATGTGACTAGTCCAACTGTCTGAGCGTGTATACCCATCATTCACCAGATTAGGCCTCCTTCGGTGGTGGCTCAAACCTAGGTCCGTTCCCTTGGCGTGATCCCTTGAGTGCGCTGCTCGCACGATAAAGGGGCACAAAATCTTACATCACTGCAACAACATTACAGATATCACCTCCACACATGTGCACGCATACACGCTTACACATAAAAGTGGAAGGGTTTTGTTTCTTTCCCTTATTGAACTAAAAATTATCCGATACGTATATGTATGAATAGTTAGCTTAGCTTAGGTTTGCTCAGATAGGTCGTGAATCGCATGTATCAAGCAACAACCAAAGCCGAGGTGGGCCGTGCACCCTTGAGCTAGTTGTCAAATAAAATCGGTTAAGTGCCTTAAGCGCTCACCTTAGTAGTCCGGTGAAGCTGTTAAGACCTTACCAGGTCAATAGTGTAGACATTTCGAAAAAAAAACCCATTATCTAGTCGTGTGTCACCTTTTAAGGCATCAAGATACATAAACAGCAGATACCTCCAACCAATGAAATCTCACATCGGGGGTAAATAATGAACAGCTGACAACTTCAACCAATACCGTTTTAGGTCATTAGTATCCAAAACTCCCGCTATAGTCAATAACGCGGTGTCACAGGTCAATAGTGGCTCCCTCGATATATATCTTAAAAATTTATTATAAATAGGTTTTATAATGTAGATTGCGTTATGTTGTAATATCAAATAATGATATATTTTCTATATGAACCTTTAAATATCTAAAGAAATAAAAAAAAAATATTATTCACGAATAAAATAAATTCCGACAAAAAAAAAGACCATTTTTTCTAGTTTTTGACAATACAGCCAGAAGAAGTATTAGGCACGCACTGAACGAACAAATTTATATTTTTTTTTTGTTATTAATATAAGTCATACTTACATATTATATAGCCCATGTTACTCCCACAATTAAAATGAACCTATCGGCATTTCGTATGTTAAAATCCATCAGGCTAGAGATATACACACACACTACAAAAATATTATCTCTTCACCTCTCCCCGTTTGCACAGGTAAGTAATAAGTAAACATTACTTCAAGTATTTCAAAACTGGTGGGGCTGGGAGAGGCGGTTGAGCCATGGCCCATACAAACCTTTTAGCCGACCAACAGGCTACAAACAGCATCGCACTCAGTTAAATGCCTTATTAAACCTATTTATTGTAAAAATAAACAGGAAAAATAAAGGAGTTTAGGTTGTACGAAATGCTAGGAAGGAAGAAATATGGAACTGACTCAAATTGGACCAACCCCAGCTTTGCCGGACAATTTTGATGCTCTGACTGTTTGGAGGTGGAGAAGTCGACAGAGAACAAATATAGGCCAGTGAATAATAAACCTCTGATAACAACCAGGGATGAGTTAAAAGAAAGATACAGCAAGAACACGCAAAGGATTTCGGGTGGATGTCCCGGTAAAAACATGCACGAGAAACTAATGAATTTAAATTGAGAAAGGAACACTGTAAGGACGTGGAAAGCTTAGAACTCCTATGGCAGATAGTTGCCTACAGCGCCACATGGAATGAAAGGAAAGAAAGCACAAAAAACAACGTTTAAAGGAAAGAAAGGAAATGGAAAAAGAATAAAGCTAAAGTGAATACTAGGAAAATAAAAAGGAAAGGAATAAACAAAAAATAGTTAAAACAAGGAAAAATCAAACGGAAACCTGGTGTAACAAGATCTCGACTTACCCGCGGTTGAGGTGTGCAGACGAGGGGTGGCAATAGGCCACTCCACAAAAAAAAAAAAAAAATATTTCAAAAATAGTATAAACATCAAAATATAATTTTATGACCCTTGTAACATTACGCCTGCGTTTAAAAATATGAATAAATGCATACTTTTTAAATCACATTTAAAATTTAAACAAGTAACTACTGATTTGTGTCTATCTTAGTTTTGATTTACTACAAGTTATTTGTTGTCGAGTCCGTGAATCCCGGTTGCCTGATATCTTTATGTCTTAATATTCAAACCTAACTTGAAATTAATGTTTTCATCTCAAAGTTACATATTAGGTATTATAATTTTGCCTTTGATCTGATTCATTGGACTTTTTGATCTGAAAATATTAATATAAAGTCTTTTAACTTTCTTTTGTGAGTTTTGTTATCTGTATGTTTTTGTATGTGTCAAGAAATTTAACAATTTTTGGACAAGTCTTATCGCATACACTATTGATTGATACTAAAATATGACTTAACAGTATAATGGTAACATTACTATAACATGCCGCCAGATTACGTTAGCCTATATTTTATTGTTATTAGGTTTTATATTCAATAGTAACTTAATGCAATTTAAATTGCACGAAGTTACTTATAGCAAGTTTATAATCAAGCTAATAAAACAATAGTCGGTTTTGCTGTATTATCAGATATCAAACACACCTTCTATCAACTCAAAACTGTGTCCTGTAAACTGTAAGAAAGCCTAAGAAAGCCTCGACGATACTTCATCTTTCCCTTTCGGTTAATTATGCAGCTAATTATCGAGTTATTAAAGAAGCAAACTGAATCATAACTTGGCAGTTTTTTACATTTTCATCATAACTCTTCATAGTAGCTCGTTATGTTTTGCATAGTAAACTTAAGCTTAGATTAGTTCCTTCTAAGTTTACATTCTCGGCGACATCTAAGTTATTTTCGTATAGTGTAATTACTTGGGAAATATCTATCTTCATTCCTCTGTCTTTCAAACAGAATCAGCCATTATCTGGAAAACTATTAATAAAATCTTAATTGGTATTCATCGCAATCGGTTTGGAATTATCGTCGAAAGGTCCGGGTGATTACGTTAAACCATGACGTGTCAGGATGTGAAGGGTCCCAGCTATTTGTGCCGATGGAGCGCCATTACGTATTCCGATCGAACTGAGATGTCTAATTGCCGGCGGTTTGGTACTTCGCATACTAATGCGTGCCGTTCCAAAGGTACGATAGATTGCTATTTCGCTCTTATCCAAGAGCTCAATTCGTAGATTTGTAACTTCAGATTGTAGGGGTAATTTCTAATAATCGTTTAGATAATTATAAGCCTCAGCGGAAAATCTGACGGAAAGACCTTAAATATATTCGCTTGAAAGCAAGTATTTCTTTATTATTGGACTATCTTCTTGCGAGACGTATATCCCGTTATCAGCGGTAATGGCCATAAATTTGTATTTAATTATTTTTCTTTTAGCCCATAACTTGATGTTAAATTATGATATAACGTCAGACACAGTAACATACTCCATCTAAAGAGGCACTGGTTTTCAAATGCTTAGCTACAAATTTTCAAATTGTAGATGATAGTTAGTGGACCAAGCAAAGTCTTGAATAAGTCTTGCTACCTTGTTATGGCTTTACGTTTTTTTTTTTCGAAATGACTACGCTATTTACCCAGCAAGGTCTTAACAGCTTCACCGGACTATTAAGGCGAGCGCTTAAGGCACTCAGCCGATTTTATTTTGGCAACCAGCTCAAGGATGCACGGCACACCTCGGCTTGGCTGTTGCCTGGTGCATGCAAAATCACGACCTGTCTTAGCTAACCTAGCTAACTATTCATATATGTATGAGTTATTGAAACGTATATGTGTACCAAGTATACACGCCTCATCAACTCCTGCATATATTTATTATCGAAAATTTGAGAGTTTTTCAGTTCGATAAGGGAAAGTAAACCTTCCACTTTCATGTGTAAGCTTGTAGGCGTGCACGTGTGTGGGGGTGATCGTGTAGTGTTGTAGCGGAGATGTATATTTGTGTGTCACCGTATTGCGCAAGCAACGCACTCAAGGGCTCCCTACCGAGGGATCGAACCTAGGCTTGAGCTGCTGCCGTGGGAGGCCTAAGCGGGTGGCTTGATTGAGCGGATGGCTTTATCATTACGTTGTCTCTTAGTAATAACATACGGCTTGTTACAAGAGAGAACCTATATCGATCGACGTAATATTCAAACATAGTATCACTAAGACATCATTAATACTTATTCAAGAATGCTTTTTTTATCTTCTCGTCTATAATTCCCAAAGATTACTTATAAACAAAACGAATATTTTTCTGAAGTATAAGCCAAAGTAAATCAAGTTTACGATTTAACTTTTAAAATACTTTTGACATTTATTAAAATTATAACCCGCTTATGGAACGGTTTCACCGCAAAATAAAAAATATTAAACGCTAAAGAAAACAAATAAGTTTTTACTGTAAATATCTCGAGCGCGCGAACGAAGCAATTTCGAGATGCTAAAAAATTTACAGTCGCGTTCAATTCTCTCAAGTTTATATTAGTCCGGTATTAACAGGGTGACCTTTGGGTTTGACACTCGCAACTTGTACCAATTTTCTAATCTCTGTTGTTGCTTTTTTTAGTTGTTCTCGTTATTTTCTCATCACACTTTACTATTATCGCTATATACTGATACCAGTATGGACAAATAATTATTACACGTACCAATTCAATATTAGTGATTTTATACTAAAAATATGTTTCTAGACTTTTCATGTATCTGAGGAGGGGAAAGGCGCGGGGGGAAACAGTAATAGCCCTCGCTTACCGAACAACAAAACTAACTTCTTATAAAATAACTACCAAAAGTTAACAGTAGTAAGTTAATAGAAATAAGATAATATCTTTGTTGGATGGTGTACCATTAAATAGGATATTATAATAATAAGAATATTTCTAAATAAACAAATAATTTCGTAAATAAAGATGAAAATATATGTATACAAATTATGGGACAGATACTAGAAGGTTACATGGGTGATATTAATTTCATTTTTGCCTATTCCTACTGTTTTTTTTTTTTAATAATTTGAACATAAGCACGGTAATCCTTGCGCTTTTAGCATAATGTTATTAAGTTACTAACCGAAAATATCTTGTTTATCTGTGACAAGTTTTAACTTGACATCACAAAACAAGATTAACAAAATAAAAGTATTCATTTAAAACATTCATTTAAAGCATTCGGAACGTTATTTATAAAAACGTCCTACGCTTTCATAAAAATATTTCCATGAAAAAACAAAAGGTCACAATTACATTATGCACTCGTGTCACTCTCTCTACAATTTACGGCGATGGACTGACATATTTCACTTTCGCTGTTGACCTATTTATGTACCTCACAGCTTCAGAGCGCTCACGGCAGCGAATTAAATCAGCATTTGATTCGGTCAAATTGAATACGATATGCGGTTAAGTGCTTACGCTGATTGATATTTGAAGAATTTGGAAGTTAAATATTTACCTCTTCAATATTTTGCCGTTTAGAAGGTTTCATCATTTTTATCTGCGAGTATTCCTTATATTTTTAGGTGATCCATTTTATATCGCATAGTAGAGTAATGGGTGCCAGTTTAAAGCTTTATATGTACACCCAAACCAGAGATCGTAAGGAAGGGTTTATATAAAACTTCTAGTGACAGTCCTACTCGCTAAAATCTGAGATTCGCTTGTATACATCTGTAGCTCCATCAAGTTTGGACATGGCCCTAAGGCCCCAACACAATGAAAGGCAATCGAATAACCTGCAATGAATCTCGAGTGAAAAAGTCCATCATCACTAGATACTCTTCTTGACCGAAACACAAATTCGTCGTCGGTTATTTGCACTATCCCGGCTACCAGCTTGAAGAGAACTTTCAAGCTAAAGCCAGTGTATGTGTGTATGTACGGTCGGAGGTGTGTTGTCGTCATTTGCGCTGCATGGAGGATCCTTCCTTTGGTTACACGTGGACCTGGGCACTCGAAGTCGTATCTACGTGTGCCTCTATAGATCCCACGATGGGGATGCTGAGACTACTCGGCTCTTTGAATACACAAGTAAGGCAATAGACAACGCACAAGAGCAATTTCCTACTGCGGAATTGGTAGTCTTAGGGGACTTTAACGCACACCACGAAATGTGGTTGGGTTCCTCTAGGACGGACCATGCAGGACGAACTGCCCATGCAATCACCTTAACACATGACCTGACTCAACTAGTAATCCAGCACACCCGGATTACTGATATCACAGGTCATGCGCCCTCTTTACTGGACCTTCTATTGACGAACCATCCAACTGGGTATGATGTGTCGGTCAATGCTCCTTTGGACACATCGGATCACTGCCTTGTTGAATCATCTATGCCACGCGCTCAACCTCCACCCACAATAAGAATTTTGGGACGGGATGCGGGATTATTTCGCTTCCATTCCATGGAAGCGACGCTGTTTCGACGGGAAAGATCCTTCAGCGATTACCGACAAGATCGGAATGGCAATGGAGTATTATATTCCTTCCTCTGAGATCGGTGGAAAACGCGAGGGACGCCCTTGGTACAATCGCGAATGTGCTGATGCTGTCAGTAAGAAGCAAGCCACGTACCGTGATTGGATCAAGGGTCGCGCTAACAAGGATCCTAATATCAACACCCTCAAAACAGCCTATAATTCTGCTACCAAAGCTTGTAAGAGGGCCTATAATAGAGCAGATGCCCAACGCATTGCACGCTTAGGTCATGAACTCGTAAGTCATCCAACTAACAGTCGAACCTACTGGAGTCTGGCCAAAGCTATGCAAGCCAATTTTTGTCGGTCAACGTTGCCGCCACTGAGGTACTCTGACGGGACACTGGCCTATGAGCCGCAAGAGAAAGCGATACTATTAGGCAATCTCTTTGCGACGAATTCCTGGCTCGATGATCGTAACACGCAACCACCTACTATTCCATACTGCGGTGTCACTATACCGGAATTACGATTCAGGCAACGTGACGTATTAAAAGAACTACGATCACTCGATGTTCAAAAGGCTAGCGGTCCGGATGGTATCACGGCGGTTGTTATAAAAAAATGTGCAGCCGAGTTAGCTCCAACACTTACGCGCTTACACCGATTGTCTTACGTTTCTGGTGTCGTGCTTCGAGCTTGGAAAGAAGCCAATGTTCAACCGATTCCCAAAAAGGGGGATCGGTCAGATCCTAACAACTACCGTCCAATTGCCGTAACCTCAGTGCTGTGCAAGATCATGGAGCGGATCATCAACACCCAGCTTGTCCGCTATCTGGAAGATCACTCGTTAATCAGCGATCGGCAGTATGGTTTTCGCCAAAACCGATCAACGGGTGATATTCTAGCTTATGTGTTGTACCGCTAGGGGGAGGCAATTGATAAGCACGGTGAGGCCCTGGCGATCAGTCTCGATATTGCCAAGGCCTTCGATAGGGTCTGGTACCGCGGTCTTCTTTCGAAACTTTCAGAGTATGGACTCCCTGACAACCTATGCAAATGGATTTCTGGCTTTCTGCATGAGCGCAGAATTCGTGTCCGTGTCGAAGGACGTGATTTGCAGCTCATGTTAGTAAATGCTGGAGTTCCACAAGGCTCTGTACTTTCGCCTACTCTGTTTCTTCTGCATATCAATGATATGTTGCCTTTAGGCCATATTCATTGTTATGCAGACGATAGTACCATCCACAAGTTATATTACAGCAAGCCTTTTTGCGGTCAGGGAGAAACAGAAAAGAGACGGCAGGGACTAGTCATTGAACTCGAACAATCTTTGCTTCACATATCAAATTGGGGAACAAGTAATTTGTTTGAGTTCAATGCCAACAAAACACAAGTATGCGCGTTTACCTGCAAAAGATCCCCATTTACCCCCCTTCCAACTCTTCAGAACGTCTCGCTCGCAATGCGAGACAGTCTCAATATCTTAGGCGTAGATATTCGCAGTGACCTCAATCCCAGGGATTATATCCAGAGCGTGATCTCCACTGCGTTTCGGAGACACGGAATCCTGAACAGAGTGCGACGGTTTTTCACGCCTGAACAACTATATCTCCTTTATAAGGCACAAGTTCGACCCTGGGTGTAATAATGCTCGCACCTGTGGAACGGTTCGGCAAAGTACCTTTTGGATACCCTGGACAGGTTGCAGAGACGGGCTGTCCGCATTGTCAATGACACAAACGTTACAGAATCTATAGAGCCGCTTCAGTTGCGCAGAGACATTGCCTCACTGAGCGTGTTCTACCGTCTGCATCATGGTGAGTGTTCTGATGAGCTATTCAATCTGATCCCTTCCTCTCCTTTTCATAACCGTACCACGCGCGCTGGTCTTTGGAGCCACAGTTTTACGGTGAATCCTATCTGGACACAAACTAAAAAGTTCGCTACGTCCTATCTTTGCCGTACCGTGAAGCTGTGGAACAATCTCCCGGCCAGTGTGTTTCCTCCTTCCTATGACATGGGGTCCTTCAAGCGCAACGTGAAGAGACACTTACGCAGGCCGGCATGACAGCGGTGACCGGCGATGGATAGTATGTCTCTCGGTGGTCGCCACTGTTTTTGGATTGTACTATGCTTACCATCAGGCATTGTACAGTCACATTGCCGTCCTACAATAAAAAAAAAAAAAAACATTTACGACGGTAAGTCGAAATATGTAAACGTTTGTGAAATATACAATTTTAAATGTATAACGTTGATGGATCATACAATTAAAGTTTTATCATTCACAAACGTGTACAGGTATAGATAGCTTAGCTTAGTTTGATTCGCGGTGTTAGACACAGCCCAATCCAA
>JACEII010000035.1:7753207-7853772 GCA_014332785.1 Antheraea mylitta
TATTTTGTTGAAAAATATAAACATTTCAGCAAAAAGTTCTTGTAAAAATATATCATTAGGCTATAATTTATTTGCTGAGCGTTCCGGTGGATAATTCACTTTCGTCCCTGACCCATTTCTGCATCGTTCGGTGGATAATATTTATGATACGATCCGGTTAAATTAGGAAAAATATGAGGTCAAGTCCTATCGCTGATTGAGCACGAGATGTAGCATTACACTGATATTGCAATTAGGTTTACTAAATTATTAAGTTAGTTTCTATGTTGCAATATTTCCATAGCTTAGACATTTATTCTATATACTGAAGTTTTAACTTACAGACTGTTTTCGAAGCCAATGAATAATTGATTATTACAGGTATTCAAGGTAAAAAAGCCACAGGTGAAGTTTCGATAATCTTTAATTTGGTTTTTATTTATAAATCATCAAATTCTTCCATATATTTTCAGTATACTTTAGTTTATAATGTTGTCTAATAGTAATTTAATCAAACAATCATTCTGTTTATTTTGTAATAGCTGAGAAAGTAGCTCTAGTTGAAAACCAAATGATGACAGCGAGAAATTGTACTTCAATTTTCTATTAACTTGTTAATAATTTAATTATAAGGGAATAAGAAGAAACGTTGATACATTTAGATGTTTTCACAACTCAAAAGTTCTTCGATAAGGAACAAACAGGCAACGGTCAAAGATTAAATATAAATATACCGGTGCTTATTTCATGAAAGTTTTATCCAAATAATGGTAATTCACCTCCTAAGATTTCCCTTGACATCGCGCCATAATCATTAACAAAAAGTTGCGCGGAACTTGAAAACTTCAGAGAACTGAGGGACCTTCTTACTTAATAATTTAAGAGACCCGCCTGGATTAAATTAAAAACGTTGTCAGTAAGATATGGCGACTCATCGCGGCATCCCTTTGTTTGCGTTGTGATATCTCATTTCTACAATAAGTTATGTTTAAAAAAATTATGATTCTACTGAACTATATTAATATTTCCTTAGGTAATAGTCGTTATCTCAAATTAATGTAATTTTTAATTATTACTAGCAGCCTAGGTGGACGTTGTCCCGCCTTCATAATAAAAATATTAAAAAAATATATACCTAAACCTTCCTCACGAATTACTTTATCAACTAGTGAAAACCACATGAAAATTCGTTCAGCAGTTTTTGGGTTTATTACGAAGAGAAGGCAGACAGACAGACCTGGCAGAGTACTTTGTTCTATAATATTTAATGATTGATTAAAATAATTTTTGTTAACTTTAGTCTTATTGTGATTAATATTATTTTTGTGATTTTCTCTCGTTAATCTTGTAAGATGTTAACAAAGACAACAATGCACATGATTTAAAATTTATAATAAAAACAGAATATCTAAAAAATAAAAATACAGTGTATCCAAGCCCAAATTGTCTATTTGATAAAGTATAAAAGTTAAAATTAAATTTGCAGAGTGTTGCGAAGACAAATCGTGGCACACGCGGTGAGACTCCTCCGCCAGCTAAATCACTGTAATCTAGAATTAAACGACGCTATTTGTCTGAGAGGGCACTGATTATTTGATACATACTTTGTTAATACGTGTAAATTTACTGCAAAACTTATTAAAACTTCAAGTAGAATAAGTCAAAATCAAAATCAAAAGTATTTTATTCAGTTTAGGCCCTAACAAGGCACTTATGAACGTTAAAAACTACCACCGGTTCGAAAACAACCCAGTCATCGAGAAGAACCGACAAGAAACCCGATCTGGTTTATCTTTTTAACAAATATAAATAATATTTAGACTATATTACAAACATGATAGAAAGGTTTTTAATGGATGCACAGAGATGAGTCAATTCGAGACAACACTGAGAAATAAAATTTGCTTACAAATCAGTTTTATAGTTCTCTAGCATTTATATAAGATCAAAAGTAATAAGGGTTCCAAAGTGATTATTGCTATGGAAAGTTATAAATTTGATAGCCACCACATAATGTAAAATTCATTATTATAATGATGTAAAGCGTGACGTTCTATATTTTAATAGCATATGAAATGAATTATAAATTTCTTCACGATATTTCGGAGATTAACGGTGTGTTTTTGGTTCTGACATGCGGATAAATGAAACTTCTTACAAAGATATATAAAAGTCGCATATTATAAATATGGTATAGATTTTTTATACATTAATTTCATCGGAAACCGGTAGAACTAAAGGTCTCAGTTAGCCAGAAGCTGGGACCACTAGCTCACGAAGCTGATATGCAGCATTAATTAACCAGCATCGATTACGTAGGATCTCAATAAAAGATAAACGAAACAAACACAAACATGTAATCTGTTGTTTTTACGTCAGTGAATATATTCGTGAAGAAAAAACTCCTAAGCATTATACTGCGACCGAAACAACTCTATAGATGCGTATCGGGATTAATTAAATTTGTACCGAACGAGAAAAAAGTCTGAGCGCCTTTTTTTCAAAACTATAAGCTATTAATCTCCTTAATAGAGACATTAAAAACCGAGTGTCGGCCGACGGGACGGAACCCGACAAAAACAAGGACCACTTGCTCCGAGAGTGGGTTTAAGTGTTATGCAGACGATACCAGGATTCTATCTTATCTTAGTATTGTAAAAGAAAAAACAAAACTAACAGGTTTTGTTACTGATACCTTATATTTATAGGTAATCTTGTTATTATCATAGACATAAATCCATCTAATTTTAAAAGAGTTCTGATGTAGATAACAGTATTTGGCCTGATGGTAAGCACTGCATTGTCTCCATTTACAACGAAGACTTAGAAGAGAGAAACTTGTTAAGTTAACAAGTGATTTTTTTTTTATTGAAGCACGACAAAGTGACTGCACTATGCCTGATGGTAAGCATAGTACAAACCAAGAACAGTGGCGACCACCGCGAGACAGATCATCCATCGTCAGTCGCCGCTGTCATGCCGGCCATAATGACGAAAGTCACCCGGTACTGGATATGCACAGGCTGATCCCGAAACGCGACGCGCAAAAGCGAGTCACTATGACGGGCTTTTTCGCCATGTACATGGTGGTTGCGATCCAGTCGGGCTGTATAACCCAACCACCCCGCTATCGCCATTGCCACGTTCTTTGATCAGCAGGGTGCACCACGTGCAGGTGAGGTTGGCTTGGGTGTCTCAAGTCTTAAGATGTTACTCGACACCCCTTACACAACATTTCACAGACGATTTAATAATATAATGTTTGATATTTCCTTCAGACGTTGATTTCAGTACCTATATGTATTGAAGTACATCTTTTAATAACTATTCTAACGTCTCATGGGTACGTAACGAAGTTGACAGGTTTTAAGATGATAAATAAAATTCGTAAAATCCAAGTAATTAAGTGTAGACACTGCTTTATTACAATTAATAAGCAAAGGAAGACTCACTAATAATCGTCACGCATTCCAGACACAATCTGTGATAAACCTGTTTTATTTACTTACTAGTAAATTATATGTGCGTACTTATTCATATACCTTAATTGTATATAGTATAATTTCGGGAAAGGATTGTTCTAGACGATTTGCATTCAGAAAGTTTGAACTACATTATATTGAATGATGTTAAAGAAATAAACATCAAGTTACTGCTTCCAAATGTTTTCAATCGCAGACGCAATGAACAAAAATACAGGATTAAATGGGTTGAGGTGATAACAAAATATATGTTATTTCTCTCTGGAAAAGGAGAGCCGTGAAAATGCATTTAGAAGCTATTGAAAGCATAATTTTAAACTGTAACCACTTTTGACGTCAAATAGAAAATGTTTCGAGAGTAATTCGAATGGAAACATTCCCAGTGGCCGGTACAATTGTCTAGTAGGAATGCATTGCGAAATAAAGGGAGGCTGTGGGTGAAGTTAAACCGTTGTTAAAATTTCGTTAGTGCTGCGAGGCGACGCGACGGGAGAACAACTAACTAGGTTGTAGTTGCGCTATACCTTACTACAGGTTTTTAATTATTTACTTTTCATGTGTTTATAGTTAGTTACTTTTCTTCGACTTTATTCCCTTTTAATATACCAATCACTAAGGTTAGTAACTTATAAATGCTTCTGCCAAATTACAAGCATATGTTTTGAAAGTCAGTTTTTCAATTTTTGAACCACTGGTGGTTATATGAATATTAAAAAATACACAGCTTTATAAATGATGTCATAAATAAAATATCTTCTATAAATATCAACCACACTGTCAGACGAGTCCATCAGTTTTTTATATTAGTTAAACGCAATGATATTACAAATATTTGTAATATCATTGAGTTAAATATATGTAAAATAGCAGTGTCTTAGAAAAAAAAGAAATAATTTAAACTGAAAAATTTGGTTGACTTCATTATTTAATTTGAAGATATATTTTGTCAAAGTAAAGTTACAAGTAAATATTAAATAACATTTAATAATAAATTAGATAAAATTATACAGTGACATAACACTTCTACATTCCAAAATGTTCATTATCTTAAAATGAATGCTATGAAACTCAAGAATGACATAAATCTCGAGAGCAATTTAAAGAAATGTAAAATAATATCTATATAAAGTAATGTACAAATGGTTGTGGTTAGAGTTGCTCCGTATAGCCGCATGCTCCATGTGGCATGCTCGCTCGGGCACGTTTTTGTACGCATCCTTTTAACGTGAGGACTCTGGCAGGATCGCTGGGAGCCGGACATTCACCGCTAACACTCTTTTTATAAAAACTTTTCTCATAGCAATTTTGTGTAACTGTATGTTTTAGTTTCATTTCTTGTATTCTCTCATTAAATATATAGAATATACATAATTTCTTACTTATTTCTTTATTTTATTTAGATCTGAAGATGGGATTAAACCCATTTCAAAATAAAATCTATAGCTGTGAAAAATACATCTTGGTTTATTATAAAACTCATCACGTCTTATCTCCACTGTGTAAGCCAAAAATAATGAACAGCAGTAATAACCTCTATTAAACCAATTTTTCTCTTCATTAATATACTAACCTCCACCCGCGATTTCGTCCGCGTAGTAATAGTTACTTTGGGCTAACGCTATCACGCAGCGGATGCTCTCAAGAGGAAATCCCGACTTTGAAATATTTTTCATTGGTGCTCCGCTCCTATTGGTCTTAGCGTGATAACATATAGCCTATAATCTTTGTCGAGAAATGGGCTATATAACACTGAAAGAATTTTTCAAATCGGACTAGTAGTTCCTGAGATTACCCCCTACAATGTCACAAACTCACAAACTTTATCTCTTTATGATATTAGTATAGATTTTAACGTAAAGAGATCATTTTGTGTAATTCTAGATTTCCTTTATTTTTGCTCGGATTTGCTATATAATTGACTAGGGGGCCCGGCAGATGTTATCCCGCTCTCATGATAAAAAACAACTTCGACAATTATATATCTGAACTGTCTTCATGAATCACTTTTTATCTACTGGTGAAAACCGAATGGAAATCCGTTCAGTAGTCTTTGAGTTTATCGCGAATGAACAGAAAGATATGACAGAGGACTGTATTCTATAATAGTAGCGATTCCTTAAAAAAAAATTAAACAATTTTTGTATAACAATTTACATTTCTTAGAAGATGTATCAATCACATGTGTTAATTACCTTCTAATGTTAACGCTTGTTTGATGTTGATATATGTCTTTTCAAAATGGATAAATTCTCTTTTATCACAAAGACATTCAGACAGATTAATGATCTAGAACTTTCCATAAGAATGCCTGTTGAAGAAGCGTTCCCCTCGTTGTTCACTTAATTGGATTGTATCTATTTTTGTAAAGAACGGAAATTAAATTTTTATTACAGCACAGAATTACTGAATCCTCCAAAAAAAACGATGGACTAACTGATTCCGTTTTCTTTCCGGTTTCTTTAAGCACTTCATTTTCTGCATGACTTGCTTTTCTGTATGATAAAACAAACAGTTCTTTAGACCCATATTGAAATATAGAATTCGATTATAAGCAAGAATAACCATAACATTTTGGTGAAATTATACTATCTTCGAAAATTTCCTTTTTTTTCATTCGGACTATTTAAAGATTAGTATAAATATTGTTTGGTCTTTGATATCAGAATGATGTAAAAGTGATAACCGAATATTTTTGCAAAACCAACTTTATAAAATGCCTCCAAATAGTTTTAATAGTTAGGATGTAGTCATAATAAACAGGTAATTGTTATACTCACAGTTAATTTATATTATGATAGGATTCAATGTTGAGTAAAAAAGTTTCATATCCGGATATATTGTAGTCAGGTACGAGATAAGATACCACTAAAACATAATAATATAATTATCCAATACAACACTTCGTTCTTTCGTTTTATCCTTCATGCAAATATATATATAAGTTGTAAAATAAAATGAAATTGTATTATTAGATAAACACAACTTTAAGATCGTAAATAAACCGGCCTTTTGAAAACTTAAATATGTATGCTTGTTTGCGTGGCGGTATTGAAGCATTGAGAGTGACTGGCGAAACTTTGATTACATTAAATCGTTATTCAGTTTTTATTTCATCCGTATACTAGTGGTGCTTCTTTGCTACGTTTATATTGTAATCGTTTTTGTTAACGTATATTTAACTAAGTTATTTTTATAAACCCTCAATTCCCTTGGTTGAGCTAATGAAAAAACACTAATTTAGTTTTAAAAAGTTTTAGCATAGTTTTGACATACGGATTAAGGAAATGCAATTATTTCCGTTAATTGATCATTAATATAAGTGACAAATATAATCTTCAAGTTCGCAAGTAGTTCTATATTTATAAGGATTATAGAGTACTGATTATAGCCTCAATGGTTAAAGGAATGACAGAAAACGAGTAAAGATCAGGTGATGTGATATTATAAATATTACAGGTATATATGTAATATCCAATTATTATAGAAATTATAAGGTGAAGCATCGTTGACGACAATCAAATTCAGTCATTTGAAGTCACCACGCCACCAGTCATTCACAACAGTCACCACGTTTCTTTGTGTAAACGCGACGAATAATTATTTCTATTAGCTGTTAGGAATATCCTGTAAATTGCACGCAAACTGCCGAAACTACGCGTAAACGTCGTACTGTGACGTCGCGCACGCCTTGTTGTCTCCCGTTGCGTAGTGGAGTGCGGCGTATCGTGTTGATCCCACAACCACAAAACGGACAGTGGCGTTTCGTCTTCCAAGTGAGTAGGACGTGTACGCGGTCCCCCACGTGGTACCGACGAAATCCAACACGCTGTAACAAAATAACACGACAAAAATTATTCCGGTGAATTTTATTTAACGCGTATACGGTTTTGTGTGATCCGAGAGCGACCGTGTGATTAAAATGGAGAATGAAGTATTTAGAATAACAAGAAAATGCTTATGAAAACAACATGATTTTGAAAACGGGATTCAAGTCGCCTCCGGGCGCTAAGACGACAGAAAAAGAGACGAAAAAGGAAGAGAAAAAAAAGAAATGGGAGAAATGTGAAGACAAATGCCCCGTTGATCCGTGGGCATACTGTGTGGTGTTGTGGTGTGCCTGTGCCATGAGCTTGATATCAAGCGGGTATAGTTTATATAAGCAGCAGGGACTGCAGGATAGGCTGTCGTTATTAGAAGAACAGCATTTTGCTTTAAGAAGTGCAGTATTGGAGCCCCAACAACCGCTGGTGGAGAGGCTAAGAAGAGAAGTGCTATCGAGGCCAGCGTCATACTGGAGACCTAGAAGGAGCATAAGGGATTATGGAGGCTGCGTTTGTCCACCAGGTTCGTTTATTTCTATTCAATATATCATTATACGATTTGTAATTCGATCTACAAAAGTTCGAGAACTCGATATAAATATTTGAGTTTACAAAGTTTTGATTGCCTCCAATATAGGCAAAACTGAGTTTTTATTGTATGCCTTCTCATCACCGTACTTTTTCTTTAAGAATTTCACAACTTTTTTCATATCAATTTGTTTTTTGTTTACTTGAAATCGTACACGATTCAAAAAATAATATATAGGTACAAAACATTTAAACTTTATGCCATATACAGTTATAATAAACTCTCCCAAGCTCTACTTTTTAAATATTATATTCTGAACAAGATAAACAACTGCGAGTCACCGAAACGATAAATAATTTAAATTAAGAAACATAAGAAACAAGACGAAAAATTTTTTTTTAATTTTATAAACTCTAACCAAATTATTTGACTGCATAATAAATTTAATACTTAGCATTAATAAATACAAATACAAGATTCTATATTACTACTAAAGTAGAATAAGAACAAAAAAAGAGCGGAAACTATAAATTAACTTATAGTTTTTTACCCACAACTCAAATGTAAACTGTGAATTCATGTGAATTAATGCACAACTTAAAAATTAATTTCCTCTCGTTATGTAATATTTAAAGATTGTTATCCATAGGTTCGTGTCGTTTAACGTAATTTTGTATTAATAATTAAGAATCACTAGTTTCTATATACAATTCTGTTCCTATTCTCAGTCTCTTAATATGAATATATCTACTTGTAAGTATTATGAGTCCTACGCATCGATATATGACCAAAAGGCCAAACAGAAACTAAAACAGTTATGTTGTAAAATAACATTTAAATGGCTTTGACTAATATTATATACCTCACGATACTGGTTATTGTATTTTTGAGGTAACGCTTATTATTGATATTTTGATATTATTGAAATACATTTAGACGTGATAGATCGTGTGTATTTTAATTGAAAGATGATATATACGAATCTAATTGTAAAATGGCGGTATTAAGCTAAGATTGAGTTATTGATTCTGTATTTCCAGGTCTGCATAAATACAATGAACCTGAGATATTAGTAGTGTTTATTACAAGCGGAAAATATGTCATTTTGAACTACCGACGATATAACACTTAATGGTTAGAAACGCGTAGAAATTCAAAGCAAAAATTTGATACGAAAATCGAAATCTCATACAATAATAAAATACAAGCTTTTTCTTTGGACACAATAAAACCCTGGACAGGAAATTAATTGAGCTTATTCAGAGTTTTTAGAATTCAAAGTATTGCTTACAGGGTAAGAAATATTTTTTCTTCGCAAAATGTTTATTTTGCAAATTTCCTTTTTTTAATCTTTGTGTTGCGTTCAGTTTAACTAAAACTTTTTTCCAAAGAAATGTTATTTTTATTTAATTCTTATAAAAAATTACTGAACGGATTTTCATGCGGTTTTTACCAGTAGATTTAGTGATTCAGGAGTAAGGTTTAGGTATGTAATTTGTTAAGTTTTGTTTCATTATCATGGTGAGCAACGTTCGCCGAACCCGCTAGTTCTTAATCATTTATTCTGAGTTAACACAAAAGAATGATTAACTACAGAAATTATAAATTATGTGCTTTTGGAATAATTAAAGTCTGTATCATATTTTGTACTATTTATATTTTAAATTAATATCCAAAAAATTTCAATATGAAATTCCATTTAAACGATTTTCTCCAACAATACGAGGATCATAATCAAATGAAGCTCCCGTTTATCTCTCATTCAGGCTTTTGTTTTCAAATACTGGATTATCATTGGCTCGATGATGTTTTGTATTACCAAAACATGTCACTGTTCATAATGTTGTTATTAATGTTTGTTTGTACGCGAACGTTCCGGGACTTCCGTTTGCTAAATTACGATATTACCTACTCGCGGCACTCGCTCTTGTGTTTACCCTACAAGGTATTGGAATACTACCGTTTTCCGGTATAATTATGTATTTGCCTGACATCTAATTTCAACAAACTAAGCATGGTTTGATTCGGAAGAACCGAGCAATAATGTTGGTTCTGCTTCTATCCAATGAGTGTTTTTGCTAACGATCTATAAACATATCTATAAACGGTTTTTTAATTATTAAAAGCGAGTTTTGATGATTTTTAACACTTATAAATCTTAAAAGATGCACGGTACTACAATCAAACGACTAAAATAAATATATTTTTACTATTACATAAAAATATGATAAGCGTATAGCAAGATGTGGGTATTGCTATTTGTAGTCATCATCAGCATGTAAAAAATCGACTTCAGGTCTATTTAAGATTTGGGAATAATCACCACATAATCACCATGCCAACCCACGACGTGCAGGTGATTTCAAAAGCTGAGAAATCGACAGTTCTATCTTTTCTCACATACACAAAGCATACCTACAACAAGAACATTTCTCAGGTTCAGGTTCCTTCAATATGTTTATCTTCACCATCAGACCATAGTGTTACCAATGTATAGTGGTGAGGTTAGAACCTGTGCACTTCGGGTTCATATTTCACCGGTTAACCACTAGACCACAACGACTCCATTTTCATATTTCTAGTATTCATAACGAAATAATTTGAATTTAATAAATATAGTTGTAAATACCAAAGGCCTTCTGAATACTTATTTCATTTCATTTATAGACTAAAAATTTGTATTGTTCCTTAATAATGTATTTGCCTTTAA
Source organism: Antheraea mylitta (assembly GCA_014332785.1). NCBI lineage: Eukaryota > Metazoa > Arthropoda > Insecta > Lepidoptera > Saturniidae > Antheraea > Antheraea mylitta. The sequence goes on from JACEII010000035.1 coordinate 7,763,729, forward strand.
TATGACTTTACAATACATATCTTTCGTCACTTTGCATTCTTTGCTATTACGGTCGATCATATTTCCCTGATCATCGTGGTTGCACAATTCTGCATATGATTATATTATGTATTGTTTATATTTCTAATTTTCTCGAAATCTCCACAACATATTCTAAGACATTTGAAGGCGATTCTAATCCAGTTTTCTATATTTACAACACATATCAAGTATTTATGATAACGGCTAATAACTTTATACAATCCAGTTTAATTCCGGATATATTAATTGAGATACTAATTTTCTTACGTAATACATTAGTTCACTGATTCTAAACGATATAATTGCTTCTAATAAAATAACTGGTCTTATATATAGCTTGACCGTCCGCGTATCGTGAGAATGACAATATAATTTGCTTATTCTGTCTTATTTATTAATTTTTAGATATGTTTAAGTGTATGTATTACTTATCTTTAATGCCATTTAATCGACATTCATTAATGATTTAAAGGTAGAAAATACTATTACTGTTTAAAGATTACACTCAATTCAAAAGTACTTTATTCAATTTAGGCTCTAAGAAGGCGCTTATAAAGGTTAAAACTACCATCGGTTCGGACAAACATCCAAGTCATCGAGAAGAACTGGCATGAAACTCGATCGGGTTTATCTTTTCAACATATATAGGTATATTTAGAATACAATACACGTCACAATTATTTTAGTAGATGAACAGAAAGAGGTGTCAATTCCAGACATCGCCATTGTTCACACATTGAACCACTCTATTATATCCTTTTAATACCAAAACCCGCTTGACACTGCATTTAAATTGACAGTCCGGCAAATTGGTAATATGCTTTGAGTGTTTATTGTAAACCTTACACTATTACCTAGAAAACTGTTACCGATTTTACTGAGCTTGAAACATGAGACGACCAGTTTATCACCATTTTTAGTATTTAAATCATGCCAGTCCAACTTATTCATAAACTAAACGTAGTCCACAAATCGCTTATTTTAAGATAGATATATATTATTTAAGCATCTGAATTATTAAGACTAATTAGTGGGCATGCATTATAGTTTGAACAATTAATCCCAATTTATATTATAAAAAATAAGAATACGGAATTCATTGTTTATTAGGTTTTCACGCATTAACTCCTTAACCGATCATTATTATATTTTCCATATAAATTATCAGAGGGGTACAACATTCTCATCCAGAGAAATGGTACTGTTCCCGAAGAATAGATTAAATCTATGCTTATGCATCAGAAACAGTGAACAAGAGCTAGTAATATAATAATTTACAACAAAACCAAGAAATAAGAAATACTTTGACGATAACCTGTAATTCTTAAATATAAAATTACCGGTTATTAGGAAATATTTAGAACATAAAATAAAATGTTAATATTGAGAGGATGCCGCGCGGACGGTGTATAATTTAGTAAATTACATCGAATACAGCTGTGTTGGTGTGAACTTTAATTGAAAAGTAATGAATACCTATATAATAAAGTTTAAACAGCATATGAGTATGGCGATAAGACTAAATGTGTATTTAAATTGTAATAAATAGTGTGACAATTCAATATAACAGCTGTTGAATGTGACGGGGTGTTACAACCAAATCGCACGGCTCCAACAAAAGCTCTCTTAACTAACAGCTCATCAAAATAGGGTCCCGGGGCCAATCTCGACGGAGCTATTAAATTTTTTCCTCTCGTCCCGCAATACGAAGTTAATCCTCGTTTGAAAGCTGTCAGCTAACCCCACGGTTATCAGGCGGGCCTGCAGGCTGATCGAAAAAATGATAAACCGCGCGTGGGGCGACTCCGTGTTTTACTCAAGTGTTGTACGTAATGAAGAAATTCTTTTGTCTCCTTGTTCCGAGGTGGAGATTTTGGCACGTTTTTCGAATACATAACATAAGTTTTTTTTTCATGTGAAAGCATGTTACTATGCTGTTTTGTATTTTATGTATTGATTTTTGTTGTAGTAAAATCTCGATTAATGTCTTTTAGTAACAAAGATCGTCAACTTTCCTAAACTATTAGCACATCAATACAATATACCTAGCAATGTATATACCAATAGTGGTCGAGTAGTTTGACCGGTGGACTGTCAAGCGAATATCCGTAGTATCCAACCCCGATTTGCCAATATTTTTTTTTAATTCGCGTCTTGCATCTTGCGTCGCGATATTGTAGTACCACCATATGAATGAAAATCAAAAACTGTGGTTTGGAGTTGCAAATCGTCAATAGGTCCATGGGCTAGCGTAGTGATTATACCCATATCTTCTTCCCTACCTGCCTTCTTTTAAGAAGAGACCTGTAATTCTTCATTGATTCTCGTACAGGTTGATTTGATGATGTTAAAGCCCAGTACATTCTAATGTAATGATTCAGCGATTGGTCGTCACTGTCATGCTACCCTGCAAGTCTAAAATAAGTAAATATGTAAAATAGTTTAATATTTACTTTATGAATATTTAATTAAGTGTTGGAGCTTGCCGTGGTTGTCTATAAATATGACTACATTTATAATGATTCATAATAGTCCTACTTTTTATATATTTACTAGTGTATTGTCATGTTGACGACCCTAAAATAAATAAATAAATAAACTCTTAAGTATACAGTAATTGATCCCAAAAGGCGTTAAACTAAAAGAGCATCACTGTAACAGGTTCGTCAATATGTGTCCCCCATATACAGAGTAGCGACTCTGTACAGCACATACAGATCTCTACTCATCTTTTGGTTACTGTATTATATAATGAGACACAACTGCAACACTATACCATCTGCAATAAAAAACTGATAATTTTAAAGTGAAACATTTTTTCCATCACCGTAAATTTCTTTTTCCATCTATCGCATGTCGCGTCATGCGGCCGCCAAGTAAGGGAAGAGTGAAAGGCGCTCTGCAGAGCAGACAACGCCTATATGTGTATCATGTATGAATGATTAAATGATTGTATTTATGTGTTCTGTACTCTTACCCGTATACCCTTATTGAAATTAAAATTTATAGTTGAATATCTTGTCTACTATTGATTTCACATTGTTATTCAAATTTTCCAATTATTAAGTTAAGTTTAAAAAAACGATTTTAATACCCTAAATGGAATAATTTTACGAAAATTTTCAGTAACATGCAAACGATACGAAAAAAAGTTTTATTTGTATCGTGATTACGTTAAATTACACAAAGTTTTTTTTTATATAATTAACACACAATATGATATCTGGTAAGTCAATATCTTATTAAACACGTATATAAATGGTGTTTACAATTTCATTCCTAAAAGCACTTTAGTGCAACTACGAGTTTTTGAAATATTTGAAAATCCACATCTTGTAACGAGTAATTTCAACGAGCCAAACAAACGATCGTTTAAAACAAAAAATCAGTGCCAAATCTGTTGAGTTAGCAATATCATTGGCACGGGTCACGGGAACTGATGGTTCGTTCACCAATAACATAAATTCTACAAGGCGCAGTATACGAGAGCGATAAAATTGACGCGTGCGTTTGACAGACGGTCACCCTTACTGTTTATTTGGTTTATTGGAAACGCTCTTTCGTCCACTTCATTTCTATTTGCTGTATTTAGACTAAAATCGACTGTATTACATTATAATAGGTATTATAATCGTTTATCAACGCATCAGACCGTGATTCCTAACTCTAGTCTCCGTGAGATATAAGTATAGAGCGGTCATCTGAAGTACGCACGATAAGTAGCATCAAGTAGGTTTTATCATTTTAGGTAACAGTAGAGTATTAGTTACGCTCGCGACTTTACGCGTGTTTATTTTTATTTCTTGTAATAAATACTTGAGTTATACTTATAAATATTCACTATCTACACACAATCACACAATTGAATAATATAAAAATTATTTCGCCACAGCGAGGCCTATCGGCGAATTATAGTAAAAGGTATAAAAATTAAACCGTCTGCATAAAACAACACTGAACTGTGTCAATTTTCCCGAAATAATAATTAATTTGATAGTTAAATATCAAAGCTTTTTGAACCAAAACACGTAGATAAATAAGCATTTATTTTGATATTGTAATAAACTGAAATTAGTTTTATGAAAGATAATACTAATATTATCTCAATAATATTACGATTTTAGACACGCATCAGTAATACTGTCGAGGGAACTTGATATAAACGTTTTATGAATTAAAATTACTATTTCTCATGTGACATAAATAAAACTGAAGTATCTGTAATTTATTTGGGACAATATTTGAAACTACTGAACCGAATTCGATGAAAATTACAATAAAAATAATTACTCCACTATATACACATATATATATATATATATATAAACACGTTTTCATAAAATCCTAGGCACCAGAGAGTACACATAAATAGAACGAGCTTTCTATAAGTATGGTTAATTCATGTATACGTTTAGTGCGTATAGGCATTAATTGAAATTGTGTCAGTTCTGTAAGTTTTTCGTGATCTGGCCGGTGGGCGATCGAACTAAACGGTTCGGCTATTGATGTTTTTCAATGGGCCCGTTTCATTATGTTGGTTCATTGTACTGGTACCGGACACTACCAACCTATATATATATATATATTTTATCGTAATATTGGTATATACTCGATGCGATCAGATTTGTGGGTGTCTATTGATTTGTTCAATAGAAATAAATTTAACAAGCGTACGGTTGAATTGTTTTGTATGCTGGTTTATGAATGAACGTAGATTCCATTAATTCGGTGTATTTGATTACGGTTGAATTATACAGAGAAGTCGTTGACCAATTCGATAAAGAATATATTTCTTGTTAAAGATATTTTTGTGTAATGATTTCTTAAAATAATAAATATAACACAGGAAGAAAAATAATCTAAATTGAATCATTGTCGATTAAAATTTTAATTTGACTATAACATATAAAATACTAACGCGCCCGGCAGAAGTTGTTCCACCCTGATAATAAAAAAACTTTGAACAATTATATACCTAAACCTTCCTTATGACTCACTTTATATACTTGTGAAAAGCGAATAAAATTAGTGCAGTAGTGCAGGAGTTTATCGCGAACAGGCAGACGTGGCAGAGGACTTTGCTTTATAATATGCAGTGATATAAGTATATATCTTTCCTAACCGACTGCAGAATTCGTTACCGTTTATTTACAATATAAAAAATAGTAGTAATAAAATAAGTAGCGCCACCTGGTGGTGAATTATGATAACATAGATAGTTTTCCATGAAAAACTGGAGTGTATCACATATCCAATGCTATATATGCATTTTTATTCATATATATATTTGACATGAAAAATAATTATCCGTTTTAGCTGTTGGAAATAAGAACTATATAAAAATTATTGAAATAGAGGCATAATATGTATCATTAAATATTTTGTGTATAAAACCACTGCACCGCAGAAATTTAATTATTTTATTGGCAGAAATTGAGATGACATTAGGCAAAAGTTCCAAGTAGATTAATTTTCAATATAAGCACAGTCGGATCTGACCACTGTGTCTCTTACCAATTGTTCATTACACAGAACGTGCCGGTGAATTTCCAATTAAACACACACGCGTTGCGAAGCGTTCCTGTTCCCGAAACCGCGCGGTTTAATCCATTTAACTTCTAAATCCGTTGTCTAAACTTGTCGGCACTGATCCCGGTACTCCAGGATTCTCGGTAATTAGTGTCGATAGTGCAAATACGGAGATATTAAACGAATGTGTACAGAACTTGGAAGATGAAATCGTGTTTCACTCCTAGTTGCCAATTGGCAACAGTTTATTATCATAATCATAAATCATAAAAATGTCTGATGTCCGACCCAATCTTCGATACGGATGAACCAACTTCGAGAATGATTTTACAGGCAGATGCAAAACTTTTCAGCCTAAGGTACATACAATTTCTTTATTTTTATTCAGGCAGCAATGGTAATTTTTTCTAACAACATTTGTAAAACAGCGGTGACTTAATATCGATACAGTATTATTATATTAAAAACTGCCGTATAATCTACACAAAACACATAGTCCCCTATCCCCTATATAGTAATAAAACTATTTATTACAAGAACCAAATTGGAAAGGTATTTTATAGTTTTGTAAAACTTGATCAATAGATAATATTTGAAAATAAATTCGTTTTTCTTACATTACTTGATGAACAAGTTCAATTAAAACTTTCTAGAATCATATGAAATAAATATTTCCGTGTAGAAAGCAAATTGACCGTCATTCTATATAGTTAGATATCTTATGTACAAGTTGGCTGAATTAAATTAGTCTGCCTCGTGTATTACCGGAGCAAGAAAGCCTATCTAACTATGGAATTCGGTACAGCTTATTCGACATTAATATTTTTTATGAAATAATAGAGACTTGCCGTTGTGCGCGAATCACGTAACAATATCTAGCCAAAATTTCGATTGCCTTTAAATTTTTTTCTTAGATGAGCTTTTCTACACGAAAAATTATGACAATAGCTTAACTTCATACAGTTATTAAAGGCTTAAGAATACCATTTTATTAGTACTAATGCGCATCGAGCTATGTGTGATTTCTTCCTGTGAAGAAAGAAGTAGGTGAGACGGTGTTAGTAATTTTCTTTTTCCTTTATACATGAAACATATTTTTTTTTTTGATTTGACAACGCTGTTGACCTGTAACGATCTTTACAGCTTCACCGTACTACTGAGGCGAGTACTGAAGGCATTCAGCCGATTTGGGATGGTTGGGCGACTAACTCAAGGGTGCACGGTACACCTCGGCTTGGGCTGTCCCTGTTTTGTGCAAAAATCGCGACCTATCTGAGCTAATCTAAGCTAAGCTATCTAGATATATGTATGTGAGTTATTGAAACATGCATGTGTACCAAGCACGCGTGCCTCACCACAACAGACACTCAATCAATTTTAAGCTTTCTGATAAATTATATAATTTGTCTTTTTTTGCGGTGCGTAAATATTTAAAGATGTAATTTATTTACATGATTGAATCATTTTGAAACGAGTCATGGGCGCCGCCATATTAGCGTTGGCTGCTCTGCCGAGCGCCTTTCACTTTACCCCTACTCCGTGGCCACGCGCCCTCTGTAATACGACATGCGACAGATGAAGGAAAAAATTAGAGGCGATAGAAGAAAACGTTTTACTCTAATAATCAATATATATATGTAGCTTCTAAATATCACATAAAATTTATATCTCATCTCCATCTTCTATATTGTCTAACGTAAAGGGATCCTTATACAGGCTTATTAATATTAAACTTTACCGGGTAACTAACTGCAGGATAACTCCCAACTCGAAAGTGTAGTTAAGTTCGTAGCTCGCGTTTCTCAGTAACGAGCATCTTGTTATACGTACGAGTATGGATCCGTTTAGATTTTATAACCATATAAAGGTCTATGACGCTTTTAATGGAAATATGGACCTGTGTTATACTCGAACAAGAATATAAAATAGCTTTACCTTCAGATTTTACGTCGCAGGAATATATAATAATATCATTGTGGAATATAAAAACGCTTATTAACTCGCGAATTTCTTTCCTCAGAATTACTTGCGTCACTACTGAACAAGGGCGCGTGGGTTCCAGCATCCATGTGAATCATTCTCTTTTTAGTGTTCATATAGAAAAATGGACATATTATACTTAAGTAATGTTAGGAATCTAGGTAAATTATATGCCGATTTAATTGTACTTGTAAAGATTCAAATTAAATAAACCATAAATATATCTCAATTTCACAAAGATCACGCTTACACCCTGCAATGCAGTGGATGTAGTTCTCTTGTAGATTTCTATATTAGGTATTTCCACATGAAATTGTTGTATGAAAAAATTTAAACTAATTTTTTTCATGTATTTTTTAATCGTATTAATCGAAGTAATCACCCATGCAATCAATGATCTTTGCCAATGCAGTGGCACTTTATTTATGCCCTTCTTAAAGAAATCAGTTGGACAGGAGGCAACAAATTCTTCAAAGGCCTTTTGTACTGCCTCTGGGGTATTGAATTTTTTTCCCGCCAAGGAGTTATCCAAATTCTGGAAAAAGTTCTGACGGAGAACTTCCAACCCCAGTTCTTGCAACTTGGAGACCGTCTGCTGTGCGGTATGAGATCGCGCGTTGTCGTGCAGGAGCAGCGGAGACAAGCGATTAACCAATGCTGGTTGGAGATGTGCCAGTTTCTCCATCATTGTGTTCAGTTCTTCACAGTACACATCTGCAGTAATGCTCACCCCGTTTGGCAAGAAACTGTGATGAATCACACCGGTGCTAGACCACCAAACAGTGACCATCACTTTTCTAGGGGTAAGTTTTCGTTTAGGGCATTGTTTAGGTGCTGAACCAGGATCCAACCAACTTGCTAATTCATCCGTAGATTGTGTATCATCAGCTTCCACAATCGCCTTTAATTCGTCATTGTCGACCAAAGTCTTCGGACCACCGCGAGGTTCATTTTTCAGGTCGAAATTCCCAGAACGGAAGCGAGGAAACCAATACCAGGTGATGCGTTGGTTTATAGTGTTAGCTCCGTAAACGTCGTTGATGTTGCGTGCCGCTTTTTCCGCGTTGCTGTCACGACGGTACTCATATTCCATAATTCCTCGAATTTTTAACGCATTCATAATGACAAAAAAGATTGAAATGCGATGAAAATGTAACATTAATCAATAAACAAATGACTACTTTTGGAAAAAGAATTCCATGTTTTTAAAATAAAATTAATTTGAAATTAGAATTCTTAGCCAAACAAAAATTGTTTTTATTTAAATGGCCAGTACTGCACAACGGTATTTTCATAGGTAAAGGCCTATTATTTGCTTTTTTCATATTCGCTCTCACGTCCAGAACAGAACTATCTAAGGACTCCCCATTGCGTGCTTATTTATCTTACGAAAAGAGGATGATAATCTCTTGAATACTGATGTAATTATACTAGAGATTTGATAAAATACCAAACGTGCTATTTTTAGGTCCATATTGTTTGTTAAATATAGTTGTAGCAATAAGGTTTCAATATGAATGAATGCATCCCGCGCTTGGTGTATCATCTAGTATTTATTTGTAACAATGAGTTTGTGTACAGTATATAATATTACCATAAATCGCCTAAAATAATATGAGTTACTAATAGATGGATGCGAAAGCGTTAAGATAATAATATAGATAATAAATAAATCTGCTTTTGTTATGGTTACAAAAACGTTATATTCGTCCAAGGTCGTGTAGGTAGTTATTCAATGGCGAACGTTTAAAATAATATATCTACTATTTCTTCTAATTCTAATTCTTCTTGAGTATCATTAATCAAATTATTATCCATACAGTCATGGTGAACCATTACTACAAAGTGATTCAACCAATAACGTCTTTACTACATCATTCTATATGTAAACTTAGTGTATTTCTACTCTTTATTTTATCACATAATATAGACTGTAGACTGTAGACTGTCGGAATTCAGAATATTCGTTTATATGTAACTAGCCGTATCTGCGATTTTACACGTATTTGTTATTATGTTTTTATTATTATTTGGTGTAATAAATAATTGATATATAACGATATACACTTTTTGTGTTCAAATATCTACGAAAACCAATTTTCATGAGTAGCGGTAAACGGTAGGTATACACTCGTAAGTTGATGTATTGCAGCAGATCTATAGACGAATTATATAGTAAAATACCACGCTTAAGTGCGCGATCTATCAATTGAACAGCGTTTGGTGTACTGTTTCACGATATACAAATGTATATACGAATATATATCCACACATCAAAAAAGTCTAAGCAACATGCGTGATATTACAAATTTTACCATCTATATTAAATAATTTCTAAGTATTTACTCAAACAAAGTGCGTAGGTAAGTAAACTTTTTTGTTATTGATGACATACTGGCTGGTTGTAAAAAAAAAATTTGATTATGTTTTGTTTTTTCATAAAATTCAAATGACTGCGAATTTGTTTGAGTTTAAGTGCGTTTTAATTGCTACGTTTAGTCTTGATTCTATAATTTTACCAACCATTTAAATAAAGTTAGCGACAAAATTGAATTGTTAGATATTCTTTACGTCATGAAGCGACGTCATTTGATGGCAGATGAAATGCAAAGAGCTGTAGGGATGTTGCAAGCGGGAAGTAACCAAACTCAGGTATCTCGACATTTTGGCATTCATAGAAGTGTTATTTGTTGTCTTTGGCAGCGCTATAATAATACAGGAGACCCCCCTGAACAGCATCCAGGCCGTAAAAGGAGTACAACCTCTCGGCAAGACCGGTACATACAAATGACTGCAAGACGCCAGCCGATGTTAACCGCTCGAGAGATAAGTTTGAGGCTACAAATCTCAAGTGGTGTTGATGTAAGTCCTCAAACTGTGCGAAATCGACTGCATGAGTACGGCCTACAAGCTCGACGCCCAATCAGGTGCCCACCGATACGTCACGGGAATCGCGCCCAGGAACAATGGGATAAAATTATGTTTTCCGATGAGTCGCGATTCGGGTTTAAGCCTGATACAAGAAGGGTGCGAGTGTATCGTCGGCCTGGAAATACTGAAAGGCTCAGGTGCGTTCAGGAAGTTCATCCATACAGTGGCTCAACAGTTATGTTATGGGCGGGTATTATGAAGAACAAGCGAACTGAGCTCGTTTATGTAAATGGAAACATGAATGCTGAAAATTACATTGAGGATATTCTCAGACCTTATGTCTACCCATTTGCACAAACCTTTGGCTTCGATTTTAGGTTAATGCATGACAATGCGCGTTCACATACATCTCGGCGAACCAGTGAATACTTTGCAACGGAGAACATCCGGGTATTGCCCTGGCCTGCACAATCACCAGATTTCAACCTCATCGAGCACGCATGGGACATGCTCCAGAGACCTGTTTTGAAGGACTTGGACGGAGCGACAATAACCCAACAGCTGAAGGATTTGCTACAATTCTATTGGGAGCGAATACAGCAAGATGACATAAACAGTCTCATTAATTCAAAGAATAATCGTTGCCGACAAGTTCTGAATAGCAGAGGAGACCATACTTTGTATTAAATTGTTCTATTCTTTCACAATAAATGCATTTTCTTTAGAAATTTCATTTTGTAAAAAAAAAGTTTAGTTTCTTATGTATCTTAATTTCTACAATATATTCTAATATTGTTCATTTCTGTTATTAAAAGAACTTATAAAGACAACAGCTATTATTTTTACATCATAGAACGCTAAAGATATTATTTTAAAAATAAAATACAACGTTATAATGTGAAGAACCATCCTAAAATTTAAAATAGTACATGTTGCTTAAACTTTTTTGATGAGTGTATTTATAATGCTACTTTTATAATTATACGGATAATCAATGAACCGGATTATATTCAACGTTACTATAAAATTATTGTCCTTGATACTGGTTACGGTTTCTTGCAAAATTTTCAAAGGTTTCTTTAGTCTTCCGCGCCGTTGCTTCTTAACATCTGGTCTCTATAGCTCTCATGTTAAATTGATCCTTATTACTTTTTTCATTAAGGCTTGAAATTCCAGATGTCCTATGGAGCTTTGCGTATAAAGCCAGAGGTTTTATGGAAGACTTGTCAATGATTTTGTGAATTAAAAAAAAAATCATTAGTTTAACCGCTTGGCTGTTTTTAACAGCCAGATCCTAATATGGTGGATCATGTTTTTAAATATCTAGACATTTTTTATTATAATTTAATTTTTTTTATTATAGAAGTCAAACGAACAGTTGATTCACCTGATGTTAAGTGATCACCACCGGTCATAGACACTTGCAACACCAGGGGAGTTGGAAGTGTGTTGCCAGCCTGTATTTTACGGAAAAAGGGAAGAGGTGAGGGGGAAGGTTAGAAGAGGTGAGCCTCCGGCACTCTTACTGGCTGAACGAAATGCAACAATGCTAACACTGTTTTTGTGGGTCGGGTGGTACTACCCTGAGCGAGCCGAACCATTTATGCTGAAGCCAGTAATAGCTTTACCACCTACTAATTACCTACCACTAATAATGTTCCTAACTAATTATGTATTATATTACGTAATTTCTAATAAATACGGTATTCTTTTTAAACTTATGCTGGTAACAGTCTGTTGTCTAATGGATTATAAGGTTTACACTAATTTTTGTGGAGTTTAAACCCTTATGTTTTTGGAGTAAAAATTATCAAAACTAATTTATCCAATTTAGACTATAAGAGGCGTCTATGAATATATAAAACTACCACCGGTTCGTAAAACAACCCTGTCATTGAGATACCATTAGTGAATGCACAGTAAAGAGTCAATTCCAGACATCACCACCGTTCACATATTAATTCACTTGACACCAAAACCCGCTTGACATTGATAATTCAGGGTTTATTTTATATACCTTAGTGTGGAAGTCATGTCAAATAATAAAAACAATGAAATCTATCACATATTCCTTACAAGGAGTCGGTAAAGGAATGAAAGGCTGCAAATAAATGAAGGCGCTTCATTAGAGCTTACTCAGCGCAGAACCACGTAACTCTCAACGGAATCCACCACTTATGTGCGCCACGAATCTTAGTCCTTCGTTCATAGTTTACGTACCAAGAAATTTAGTTTTTTTGTGAAGTTATTGTAATAACAAACCATTAAACGATTTAAATTATTTCTCAGGTCAAAATTAATCATATATAGTGTACCTAACTTTACAAATACTTAAAAGAAAATATGAACAAAGAATACAGTTAGTACATCCGTGGTTGGAAAGCAGTGAATATTCGAAATAAACCACTGGAAATATATTTTTGTTTATTAAAAAGTAGGAATTTTTATCTAATTCAAATTCAACTTTTCATTGCGATCGTACCAACTATATTAAAACGAAAACACTCAAAAATAGGTAAGCATTTTGTTTTAATATTAAAAACTCCTTTCAATCTATAAATATACTGAATAATAGAAGAATATGAAATTAAAGTTATACATATACATTAGAACTACATAGGATTAGGACTACATGGTCCTTTTAGCGTCATGTCTTCTTTTTTACACGATATATTTGTTGTTTAAAATGTTTTCGGTGGTGAGTTTTATTGGCTGTAACATAGTAGTTACCTACACCAGTTACTAGTTTTCACATAATTAAATATTTAACAATATCGATACTTAATTAAATTAAATTCTTATTTGAAGTAAAAAAAAAAGTTAAAACGTATATAAATCGCTGCAGCAAATAACTGAGAGCAAACGTCAAATCTCAAGGGTTCAGTAATGGTGTCTCGCTAAACTAATTGATTCCTCGAAGCCTTCCGCCTCCATAATGGAACTCTTAGTCGAATAGTTAAACCACATATGAATCTCATGATGAGTTTCAACCGAAACTAATTATATGCCTAAAGATTATTTTATACTATATCTTATATACCTACTATATTATCTATGACATAATAAATATCGAGAACAAAAATTTTAAAAGCCACATCTTGCAATTACAAAGCTTAAAGGAGGATAGTTTTCCTTTCGTCAGTGTTCAAAGAATAGAGTATGTAACTGAAGCTAGAAAATTAGCAAGAAGATGGAATGAACTAGGCGACAGCTCAAGCCGAGATGTGTTGTGCACCCTTGCGCTAGTTGTCAAAATAAGATTGGCCGAGTGCTTTAAGCGCTCTCCTTAATGGTCCGGTGAAGCTGTTAAGTCCATGCTAGGCCAATAGCGTAGTCAATTCGAGAAAAAAAAGCATGAAGATGGTCACTAGAACTAAGAAGTTTTCGTAATTACATAGTAAATCAGATTTTGTTAATATATGAGGGAGGAGTGTGGGTTGCAGGAGGGAGGGAGACGAGGTAGGTCTCCGGCGCTCTCACTGACCAAAGGAAACGCAACAATGCAAGCACTGTTACTTCACTCGGTGTTCTGTGAGAGGGTGGTACTACCCCGGATAAGCCGACCTATTCATTCTGAAACCAGTAATAGCTTCAGCGTGGCTCTACCACCTTGAAAACCGATTTTAATTAAGTCTTAGCTTAATTAAAAAAGGTTTACTCTATCAAAAGTTATTGGAATTTTAATAATGACGTGATTTAAGTACGAAAGATAAGTAGATAAATAAATGGACTTATTACATTCAGATAATTTTAACTGTTTTAACAGTTTTTTTACTTTAGCTGACACGCAGACGGAGTCGCGGGTACAACTAGTGTATAAATGCGAATATAGTTTATTTCAGTACATTATCTATTTAATGCGACCTTATAGCTGGAGCGATACAAACATAAGGAAATGATACAATCTAGTTAAACAATTAATCACAAAATAAACTTAAATAATAACCGTCAGTTTCTAAATTGTTCTAACAATTCTAAATAAAAGCATATAGTCATAATGTTAACGGAATTTATAGATAAGTACCCACTTAAATCCCTTCATCAACCCGCTAACAAGTCAAGTACAGCTACTGTTTTACAAACACGGCTACCCACTTCACACTTTGAAACAAAAAGTCGTCAACTCCTGTGGGATTGTTGACTCAACCAATCGTTGACTTTTGAAAATGAGTCGTCCGTAATTGAGCATTCGCTTTTGTTTGTACGCGTATTTGTAATGTACTATACAATTTCATTATTATTGCTTATATTGTTACTCAGCATATGAGTAAGGAAATCGTGAGATTTGACCAATGTTTACTCTTATAAGATATTGTATGGTTCTTTTCACGAGTGTTGGTAAAAGTTTACCTTCATTTATTGGGCACGGTGTAATGTTGATTTGAAAAATAATTCATCTCTACCTTTCATTGGTTTCCTTTTCAATCTTTTCTGGTCATAATTGGCCTAATTTGATACATACCACTAATTTTTGCTCACGACTTCGTCTGCGTGAAATAGTTAATTTGTAACACGCAGCGGAAGCTCTGGAAAAGAAAAGATTTTGAAACATTGTTCGTAGGTGCTCCGCTCCTATTGAAAGAATTTTAGGACAAATCGGAACAGTATGTTTTAGCGCGTTAAAGCAAACAAATTCTTTACATTTATAATTTTTATATAGATAATAGTTTAAGATGATTTACTATTAGAAATTAGACACGTTAAAAAAATGGAAATTTTACCTGCACTCTCTAAAGTCTCCTAATCTTAGCATCCGAAAAGGATTGATTTTAATTATTAACTTACACAAATACAATTAATTTATGTAATTCTTCACACCATCTGGAAGAACAATTCGACGAATAACTGAACAATCTCATAGACTCTCATTAGCATTGTTGACACTCAAGTTTTGAAGAAGAGTGGATCGTAATTGAGCATTCATTTATGTTTGAGCGTGTGCTTCTAATTAAGATTTTCTTTAGATGCGGATAGGAAATGTTAATTTATTGAATATGTTAGTATGCTTCAGTTAATCTGAATTAATTACTTCAGTAATTATTGAATAATTATGTAGTACAATCATTAACGGGTATAATACTTCGTAGTCTTGATTTATATTTTTATGTTTGTTTTAGTTTAGTTTAACATTTCAAAGAGTTTATTCCGTATAATATTAGATTTTTGTAATTGTTATTATGTTATTGTTTATCCCTTAATTACTGTGTTCATATTCTTAGATTAGTAATGAAAAGATTGGTTAGAATGCTACTGTAATCAATTTGTAACTATTAAATATTATTAATGCATATTAATGACAACATAACCATCCACCAACATAATTATGGTTTTATCTCCTACAATAACTAAAATAATGGTAATACAAAAGTATTGAATTAAAAGATATAATATAATGTAATAATTTTCGGTATTTGGAATAATTATTAGTATTTCACCAATTTTCTTGAATCTGTTACCTCGTATTAGGGTAACTTACACACGCTGTATACAAAGTAAACATTATAGGTGCTTCGATAGAGTCATTAGCTATGCTGTACTGTTGATATAAACACTTACCATAGTTATGGTTATCGATTGTGTGGGATTTTTTACAATTGGTAAAAAAAGTATACTTTTAGTATTCTAGAAGTTTCTTCTACCTTGATTGATTCAGATGTTTTTTATAATTTTAATAAGCTATATTAGTTAGGTCGGCAACTTGTGATTAATTTTCGAAAAAAAAAACAATGTTTTATGAAACTCTCGATATTGTATTATAGTTTTGAATTATATATACAGATAGTTTTGTTACTAAATAGTAATAAAATTGTAGTGAAAGTGTAGTAAAAATGATTTTATGATTTATTATACCTAGACCAGAAATAGACTTTGAATATGTTAATATTTTTCTGCATGACCAAGTATTATCGCGCAATTATATTTGCAAAGCAACTGTTATTTTTTTACTGTGCTTGAAACCGCGTATATATGTATTTTAACTCTGATTTGTGCAGGCAGCTTTAAGACAAAGTTTTAACATAAATCGACTATATCTTAGAATAAAAAAATGATGTAAAAGCAGATGATCAAAATTCAACTAAAAACCTATGCATTTTAAAACGACACGCTTATATTTTAATTTATTGTATTTCATTTTTTTTTCTGAACAATAAAGTGACTACACTAGAATCTAAAAACATCCAATAAAAAGTTCCATCACCAGATGCCACAGTTATATTGTTTTGCAAGTCTCTCGAGAGCTGAATATACGGTAACTGCTCCCAAAATTTGACAAACCAAAAAATAGTCTTTATGGCTGAGCAGTCAAGTGCAAATAAATACCACCAAGCTTGAACGCTGTTCCATTATATATAATTCTTATCAGAACACAGTGTTATGTCCTATTTTCTGCCAGCATTTTTATATTAGAAAAAACATATATTTACAATATAAAATAAAAACAGTAATAGTGCAAAAATAACAATTGTGTTTGTATTTGAAAAAAAAAAACACATACATCAATAGTCTTCAACACAATTCGAGAGACAGAATAGTTTTAATTGGCAATGATTGATTCTCGTGTGTATCCGACATCCCACACACAATAGGCGAGAAAATAAAAAGCGGCAAAACAAACCGCTGAACGCACGTCACGTCTGTCAGTACCGAGCTACCCTTTAATGGAGATTGGCATTTATTTTTATAGCAACACTCGTGTATTGCAATGGATTTATTTTTATTGCCTTCCCTTTCAACTGAACGTCACAATTTTACGACTGTTTGATGTCCCGTTTAATACCTGTTGAGGTTTAAGCAATGTTTGATAGTCGTTCTTTAGGTTTTCATGTTCTATGCGATAAGGAATTCACATATTCTTCTTTAAAGTTTTATCGGTTAATAACTTGTTCTAGTAGTTTTATAATAGCACCAGTGATACAAAAGTTGACGAGTATTAGGATAGCATAGCATGTTATGACAAGAGATGAAAGTTATGTACCAAGAAAAGCCTTGAGTATGAAGGTGGACGGATACAGGAGTAGAGGAACACCAAAAAAGATATGGATGGATTGTGTGAAAACTGATATGTGTGTAAAAGATGTGAATACTGAGATGCTATTTGACAGAGGAGAGTGAAAAAGAAAAACATGTTGATGTCGTGATACTACTAAGATGTGATAAGGGTAAGAAGAACTAGTTCAAGTAAAGTAAGTCGAAGAATAGTCTTTCCCTGATGAGCTCTAAATTTCTGCAATACCTTTCAATACACTCGACTATGATGAAACAACATATAACTTGTGATCAAATAGATATTGTAACTCAGACTACAATACAGTAGTATGAACACTACTATATTAAAAAAGGAGTTGTTTTTAGCCTTCCGAGTATAATACTAGTATACAGAAAATATTATGAATAGTTGATTCCAATATTATTCTTTAAATCCCAAAATACGAGTTTTATATGTTAGTCACTAACTATATGGTATTAAAGTTATCAATAGGACCTAATTTTCTCACACAAATCAACGCAAATTCGCTACGAATATAAACAATTCTGTTTGTTTGTTCGCGTGTGTTTGGCGAGATTCAACGGCTGTGTAATAGCCGCGAGGCCCCATGAGACCCCATTGTGCTGAGACAATGACCCCTGCACGCCCTTGCTAAAAAATAGGGTGCGGTGCATTGGACCGTCCGGTTAATGTACCCCTTTGATTGTGGATTGGACGACCGCGTTTGTACTCACTGAATGGATTTTTGTTAAAGACTTTATAAAAATAATTACATGACTTAACTGTGAGTTTCATAACGCTTGCCAAATATGGGGTTTGAAGTGATATATGACAATGGAAGCTATTTCAATTTGTGTAGGCAGTTTATTCTATATTTTGTATGTAGTGACATATGAGTGATCAGTTATCTTTATTTTAATTTATATCTTAATTTTTCTAATTATGGCATTTTGAACAATTATTGTAAAGTTCGCTTCAGATACCGTATTATATAGTAATGAATATCTACTCTAAGTTCCCTACAAAAAAACTTCTAGAGTGTGAAGTAGCTTTTCCAATGTTACTCGGTAAACTTAATTTTAGTACTCCGTCTGACATATTTAACCATAAGTATTTATTTATATGGCGTTTGATTGTTTCGTTTGTTGATTTTGGATACTTCAATTACGATAATATATTGATTTGTTTACCATATAGTGTATTATGTACGAAAGCAAATTTACATAACTATCTTCTCTCGGCAACCTCATCTGTTGCTTTTTTCTTTTTTATATCATAAAAGCCAAAAGAACACTGTGTCACCTAATATTAAGTGATCACCACCGTCCACAGACACCAGCAACACCCAGAGGAGACGCAAGTGCGTTGCCAGCCTGTGTTAGTGGGGATGGGGAAGGGAGGGAATAAAAAGGGGAAGATGGGCCTCCGGCGCTCTCACTGACCGAACGAAACGCAACAATACTTACTTTAATAATTACTGCACGTCGGTTTTATGCGAGTGGGTGGTATTACCCGGTATTGGCCGACCTATTCATACTGAAAACCAGTAATAGTTTCAACATGGCTCTACCACCTATTATATAATAGGGTAAATAATATAAGACTTGAAAAACTTAACGAATTTCGATCAGAAGAATTTGCTTCCAGCGGACTTCTTCTCGCTCACCCTTGTGTGGGCGTGCGGGGGGTCAGCTTCAGGGAGGCCCCTTTTGCTGAGGCATCGCTCTCCTCCCGTTTTGACGGGAGTGTATTATCTGCGGGGGTGGAGCCGTTTTGAAACGGTTCGCCCCCTTTGGTTTTCTTCCGTCCCTTTCGGACAGCGGCCTTATCGTCTTGCTCTCCGGTTGTCTCTTTCTGTGGTGTTGTCCTGCTCTTATTGTCGTCGTTGTCCTATCTTCATTTTCTAATCCTATCCCATTTTCGTGGCCCAGGCGAGTCTCTCCAGGGCCATCTTCTTATCCTCCCCCTCACATGCTGGGGGGCGGGCAATCTTCTGTTGTCTGGGCGTCTTGTTTGCGTGGGCGTCTTTTCCTTCGGGGCCTTCCCTTGGCGTTTTTCCCGCCTCTTGGTGTGGGATCGTTGGCGGGTGCCATCAGTGACGCCCCCGCAGCTTCTACGGTTCTCTTAACCGCCGGCCTGGGCTTTCTGGTTCCAGCTGTTCTGGATATGGTCCCTGCACGGCGGTTCCTTAGCTCCCGTCTGAATACGGGGCAGCTTCGCCTATTGTTAGCAGTGTGCCCGCCCCCGCAGTTGGCACAGGCTGCCGGCACTTCTTTTGGGCGGTCGCATTGCCGGGCGGAGTGAGGTCCCCCGCACCGGACACAGGCAATCTGACGATAGCAGTGTAGAGAGAAGTGCCGGAACTGTTGACAGCGGAAACACTGTGCCAGCTGCTGCTCTCCCCTCCAGGCTTCGATTCTAATGGCCGGCATGCACATTAGAGATGTGATATTGTAGATTCCGAGAATTAATCCGGGCGTCCTCTTCAGCACGGCGTGGTAGATGCACCCGGGTCTGCCACGCCTGCCATATATTTCCCGGACGTAGTCAGCCACGAAGCCCTCACGGCGGAGTGCTCCGATGACGTCCGTGGGGTCAATCCCTCTTGGTAGGCCGCGGATTGCGACCTTCAAGCCTTGCTGCGAGGGGGGGGTGTAGGTAAACCAGCTCGCCCCCTAGAGCTCTTCAATGAACTTCGTTGTTATGTGGCTCTCTTCGATGTCTTCCGGGATGAATCTCACCCCATTTCCGTACGCGCGAACGTTAGGGCCGCGCCCCAACTGTTCCGCCAATCGTGGGAGTAACCGGGCCCAGTCGTGGGCGGACTCGACCACAATCGGCGGGTAGCGCGGGCCTTTCGCGTCGGGTGAGGCAGGAGTTTCGCGCGAGTCCGCGGCGGCAGCACTGTCGCGCGAAGGCTGCGTTTTAGGGTTCCGCGGGCAGTCGACCGACGTAGTACGCGGATCGCGCGCAGGAGGCGCTGCAATCGACGCGTAAGTATGCTCGCGGGCATCCTTTTCTCGCGGCGGAGCGAGAGCGGGTGCGGGTGCGCGCACTACCGGCACAGCTGGGGCTTCGGGTTTCTCGCGAGGTTGTGTCTGCGCGAGAGGCGTAATGCAGGGCTTCTTCGTCTTCGGAGGTGGGGCTTCTGATGTGGCAGGCGATGGTGTCGTAGCGCGATCGGGCCCGGGCCCAGCTTCGGGTTCGCTGCGCTTGCGGCGCAGCGCTCGACCGTGCGGGCTAGTCGGTGCGTCGGAGTACGCGGGCGGCGCGAGCTTGCCGCGGGCTGCGCTTGCGAGCGCGGCTGAATCGGCCGGGGCAGGAGGCTTTCCCTCAGAAGCGGCTTCCTGGACGCGCAGGAACAGCGCCATCCAGCGAAGCATCCCCTGCGACAGAGCCCCAGTTAAAATTAACTGGGCGAGAGTGAGGATATCACTCTCGTATGCTTCCGTCGCAGCGGACGCCCCTCCGGTCAGCGGCTGACGCGCATCCGGTGTCGGCGTTCGAGGAGCAGGCACGGAGGTGCGGAGTCCAGTGGGCGTAGCAGGGGTCGATAAAGTAGAAGGGGCGGCGGGATCCGTAGGCTGGCTAGGGGTCGTCGTATGGTGGTCTGGTTGGCCCTGAAGAGGGCCTTTTGCAGATCGTCGGCTCGACGCAGGAGGCGAAGCGGACGAAGAGGCGCTTGATTTGCGCATCGTCGCGGACGACCTCGTACGCGTAGACGACGGTGCCGTCTATTTGCTTCCGCGGTATGGAGTGCTTCTTATACACGCGACCATTTTATAATTCAAAACAGAAAATGTTTGGATCGCTTTGGAATTGAGATTTATCTTCATACCCTTTCACAGTTTTTTTTTAAACAGGCTCTATCGAGCAATTTCCCCATAAACAAAAGTTTAAAATATTTTGTGTATATTATTCTATAGGAATATTTCAAACTATGGTGCTTCCTAACCACAATTTCATTTGGTAAGTTTACTACGTCACAGATTCGTACCATAACCTTTCACATAACTATAACAGCGTATTAAAATTGTATACGACCATGATAAAATTGTCTCAAGGTTTTTTTTTTATTGTAAGTTTTAATTTAAACAAATTTATAGCGTAAATATGCCTTGCACAACGTTAGCGTCCAGTCACAAAACCAATTACCCAACAATTAAACCAGTCGGGTAGATTGACTAAGGAACAAGTCAACAATGGTTTACGTCATGTTCTTGTTCACGAAACCATTGACTCCATTAAAACCATTTGTTATCAAATCAGACTATTTAAATGTTAGAAGAGACACGTGTGCTTGCAATCAGACTGGTAATTGAAATTGTGTTGCATAAGTTAATAATAATGGTGTTTTTGATTTCTTTACTAACAAAATTAATAAATGTTTATTTCAATCAGTCAAGTGTATTTTACAAAGTAAAGTTAGAAGCAAATTCCTCTTATTCTTCAAAAACGTTTTAAAAAGCAGCAAAATTTGAAAAGGTCAATGTAAGCTTAATCACTGTAGATCTGTTTTTATTTGGATTTTTTAATGTATGCTTCTCTTGGGTACAAACAAAAAACTTGTTAAAATATTCATGTATATATATATATAAAATACCACATTTTAGCCAATACAATTTACGTCGATATATGTCTCGCTTCGTTAGAATTCGTCATACGGCATTGCACAAATTATTGTTGCAGCTGTCGGACCTCAAGTAAATTTAATAAAACATAATGTAAATTTTAGAATATAGTCAGATCTGCCCGACTTTGCATGGGTAAGTAATAACGCACATTATGTTTACACTTTTTGTCTGTCGGTAGATCTCATTAGCTTGACGCGTCGAATTATCATGTTAGACAAAACAAAAATGGGACCTTGTAATTTTAGAAGATTATAATAGTCTACATGAATTTTTTAAATAACGAACGTATTTAAGTTGATAAATACTGTATCTATTATATTATTTTCCAATTAACCCATGTAAGTACCCCATATATATAAATGACCATTTATTTAGAAGATAGAATGGTTATACCAATCTATCTGCCTATAAAAGATAGATATATGTCATCGATCGGACTTGTAGATCTACAAAGAGCAATATTCCACCATGTATTGTTTTGTTGTATCCCAGAAGGATTATTAGCATTCTCGATTGAAGTTCCCAAGCAGATTGACTTTTCGATACTTTTGTCAATTATTGTTATATTTACTTACTCAAAACTTTGACATACTATACATCTAACCTTCCTCTATCTAATCTTGAAAACGGCATTAAAATTCGTTCAGCAGTTTTTGAATTTATCGCGAACAGATAGAAAGACAGACGCGGTGGAGAACTTAGTTTTATTTTTAACTTAACTTAGGTATCCCATATGCTTGTTTACTGCCATTGTGGAATAAAAAATAACTTCTTAATCATATTATACCCGACTAGAAAATATCACGTATAATTGTAGTAATAAGTAATTGTATATTTTAATGTATGTAATTGAATTATTAGTTTAAAAAGTGTTTCGGTTGTTCAGATAGCAATTTTTATTTCTCAATTAAGGATTACCAAGATTAGAAGTCTCCAGGGGCCCAGAGTCTTCAAAAAATCCGTATAAGTTCGTAGTTTGGATTTATTGGATGTTCAATGTCCATATTATGTAAATGTAAGTTTAGATCAAGATAAATTGTTTGCTTAATCTCAGCTAATGCGCGCGCTGAGTTAACGACTACAGCCGATGGATCGCCCAAATGTTATTTATCTTGTTTTTTTGTTAATTCATCAATTGTCATGAAAAGAACGATAAATAACTAATACGTGTTATCGCTACTGTATTATATAGTAAAATTAATCGATTTTTTAAAATACAAGATACGTAGTATTTCCAGTTTTTCCTCTAAACGTTTTCCGAATCAAAATCGTTATTGTAGAAAATGTCCCCTTATATGGGACTAAATTGAATACGTTTTATTACATTTCTCTTTGATCAGGAATTTATTAGAAAGTGTGTTTTCGATGAAAGCATTGCCTTTTATTGAAACCTTTAAACGGAGCTGTACAGATATTTATATAAATCTTTGATAAAAATGGATATAATAAAAATTCTAACATTAAAGACATATATGCTTTTGGAATAACAAAACAGAAATCTATTGGTAAAATAATACTAGATATCTCGAATTTCTTTAATTCAAGGACAGATGAGTAAAACACGACATTCGAAACCCTGATTTGATGTCCCCTTTTCATGTTCATCGAAATGACACACACAAGACATAAATTCGTTCCGCAAATGGTGTCAATGCGCCGTAACATCACGCTTCGTTGTTTTATATCCCACAACACGCAACACCGGAGCTAAATTAATAGCTTCATCTACATAGAATTTTGAAATCATCTCGTTTATACCTATAAAGGTTATTCAAAAGCACGTACATATGTCATTCATACAATTTTATTTACATAACTCTATTTCTAGAGTTATAACATGTATTCATTTTCCTACAAAATGCAATAGTACCACAACTGATAGCTGGTTTAGTTGTAACAATTTAGAGTAATGTTAGCAATGTATAGCATTTGTTGACAAATATACCAACATTAAAGCAATCGAAGCAATAATAACATCTTTATGGCATGCCGTTAGAGAGAACGCGACTGCATTGGACACGTTATACAAGAACAATAAAACCGAACCAACATGAGGCTAGAGAACATAAGATAGAGGTGATATTGGATTGGCTGAGGCATTCCCAAAGCAAAACTCGATCTGATTTTATACTAAGCGGTATAAACATTCGATCAACAACCTATTGTAGCCATTCTGAAACGTTGGAGTTCGGTTACTGTATCTATTATGTGTTTATGGCAGCAATACTATACGGTGCATAGAAATTTGAATAGAGTGTTCAAGATAACGCGTACTGTTGCAAACTATTATGTATTTACAGTGTTCCAATTATTCTCAAAGATAATAAAACCTCTAAATCTATTATTAAAGTTTAATCTAGTTCTTTGCATTACAATAGTTCTATAAACAACTATTACAAAGGATTGGTAGGATACCTACAATTAGATATTATATAATATTGGAGCTGATATTTCAAAACTAAATGACAAAAAGCAGGACATCAACCATAAAATGATTCATTTAAAATAAGAAATGTTCAGCTTTTCCATATCTTAAGAGCCGCATATGACATCTCAAAGCGCTTCACTCCTAAGGACTCCATTGTTCAGTAAATAATAATGTTGTTCTCTAGGAAAGGCATTAAAGTTGACGTTTGTTTAGGTTGTTTGTGATCAGTTCTGTCTTATATTTTGCCTTTATTAATAGAAATATTGTATACTAAAAATAGTTTACCATTTTATTGGGAGCTCATTACAATCTGAAATAGTAGTCATACCTGTCATCGGCCGGCTTCTGGTTTTAGATGTTATAATGAAACAACAGCTTGATATTTACTGTATTTTGGATTGGATATTGATTAGATATTGCAATTAATCTCACTTAAGGTATCATGATAAGATTAGGTAACTTCGTTTATGATCAGTTATTTCAAAACGCTTTTTAACAGGACTAGGATGTGCTCTTTTAGGATTTTTTACGTATCCACAATGCAGTTGTATTGGTGTGATTTTATCTGCAATATGTTAATTTGTAAAATACAAAATTCGTATTGTATTACTTTTCTCCTTTTTAAAAGAAGCATTGAAATTTTAATATTGTCAGTGAATTTTCACCGAACTCTAACGTTATAATCGATTTGTTTGTATTATTCTGTTAAATCCATATATAAATAATATCCAAATAACCTACCACGATATAAGTACTATAGTAAGCTACGTATCAAAATGAAAATGGATCGAGGGATCAACAAACGCCAATACTGTCGTAGCGATACCTTTGAGATAGCAAACTCCATCGTTTTATATGTAAAATCTACATGTAATTTCATATAGTTTTATTGGTTTCCGATACAGCGATAAGCATATCCCGAATAACGACTACGGTTATAGTGAATTGTAAACATGTGATTTCAACTGGTTTCGACAATCGACTTCATAATCCCTTTACATATTAAGCTGAATCATATAATACAGATACTGTGCTATTTAATTTTGCATAGTGTTGATTAGTCGCGATCCAATATTTAGTATCCACTACAGCATTGTTATCAAATTTGTTATGCATTGCCAATTTTATGATAGTTTCGCCGCAGCCTGTCGGTAGCGCTTAATCACTTCGTAAAATTAATAGCTATTCTAATGCTATAATTTTAACTGGTTTTCATAGTCATATGTGCTGACCTAATATCTCTGGATAAAGTCGTTTTATTTATGTGATTGTATTAGACTTCTGAGTTTTATTATCTTAGTGTGAATATGTATATAATGGTCAATACAATACATAAGCCAATCCATCGCTATTTATCTTTGGCATGCCAGCCTGGAACCCTTTAAATTTAGTACACCGGTATATCCTGAACGTAACACGCCTGACAATGACACTGTATTTGGTGTAACAATTGGTGGTAACAACACTTATCACTATCTCTACCACTATTATGAAACGATCACCATTTTTGAGTAATAATGGGATATATAGAAATGATATTAAGACGTGAGTACACATATGTGGCAACATATTTGCAAACTGACGCAATTGTATTTTTTCCTAATTTTCATGACGGGGCTTCAATAAAATGAAATTACAGGTTCAAAGAGTGCCCTATTAGTGTAACGTCTTAGTTCCCCTGGCGGCCATTACTCGGATTGTTCGTGTGAATGATCACGAGGAGCCATTTCGAGGGGTGACCGTCGTCGCAGCTAACTCAATGAGAGACAAATTTACTTAAGATTAAACGAGATGCCGACGGAACGGATATTGAAATTTTACGAGCTTTCATCCTTTGAGTTATTTTTAAACGTGTTGCCTTTTGTTTGAACATTACACTAGTTATATCTGTGCTACGGTTTAGTGTAAACTGGATTGGTAATCTTGTACCGTATTTAGTTTGTGGAGGGTGACTTTACGATGAGATCTATCCAATGCTAATGTTAGTCTTTGACACCGAAATAGACTGCAGTGACAATGTCTGTATACAGTTGAATAATAATAATACCTCCAATGACTATACCATATGTATACATTGCATACCAAATTAATCATGGCTAACGGGACCACACGTTTATGTGGCTCGATTACTACATTTTAATTAAAATTATGACAAATTATTTGTGTGGCGCCATCTATAAGATATCTTTATCAGTCAGTCCCTTAGTTTTCTCTCAACAAACTAATGTAAAACGCCATCTATTCGCGACTGATGAAACTTAATAATATTAATAAAAATAATTATCGTTACCAGTTATATAAACTTGTGATTAAAAAATATTGAGGTCATTAATCGAAATATAAATGATTATATCTCTCAAGTTGGACCAAATTATACATAATAACGCCTACTTTACGCATATAATGCTTACTTTTTTCGAACTGTCTAGGCTATTGGCCTTAATTCTTTGGCCTTTACAGCTTCACCGGACTACTAAGGCGAGCGCTTAAGGCACTCAGCCGATTTTACTTTGGTAACTAGCTCAAGGGTGCTCGGCACACCTCGGCTTGGCTGTTACCTAGAAATATAATGCTTACTTTCTTAAAGATCGATTAAATAGTTTTGAAGTTCATCGTCGACAAATATGATACTGGACTTTTATATATTTGCATATTATAAAAATCATACTTAAGATATACAAAACTGAAATAATGAATATATACTAAAAGTCATACAAAAGCGCTACAAGTATCAAAATCGAATTTGGGACAGCTCGGTTTAATAATCAATCGAATCGGAAAACGTATTTTTCAAGCCTTGTTCAACTACTGATAAAAATTGGTTCCGTTTAAGATACAATGTGTAATTTAAATTTGAACTAAATGATTATGATAAAATACGAGAATGGAGTATGATAAATAAATGTCAAAATTAACCCCCCACTCAACCCTCCATGCCCCGTTCCCGTGGGTATGACACGCGACACGCAGCGGAAATTAACAAGGCCTTATCGCGTAACCCGAATTAACCGCTTCCGGAAACGCAAAACCCGGACGTAACCATTGACAATTAATTACCAAACCAAAGTGTCGTACTTATTTGCAATTGCATTTCAAATGATTACTCTAATGGAGTATCATTTACACCAGTGGTAACAAACCAAGCGCACACGATTCATCTATAATGTTCATTATAAAAAACCACTTTTCGAATTGTATGATATAGATTAGCTTCCCATCTAATAAAAAACAAATATGCGCCCACCGCTCTACAAAAATGTTTTCAACGTGTACTTACTTTGAAAAAGGTTGGGATACCGCTGATTTACACTGTCGACAGTTGCGTTTGTCAGGAAAAAAGAAAACAAATCATAACATGTCAAAAGTAATCATTTCTGCATTACACATCACATAATTTATTGTCCACATATCTTGCTGTTGATTATCCCTTGTCCGTTATCATTGACAATGACAATAGTCGGCCGGTGTTATGAAACAGGTACGAAAAAAAGAGCACTCCACGTTACTTACGCTTAACTTTACGATACGAACAATTTATACACATTTTATTATCGTATCATTATTTCGTACGATGTATACAGCATTTCACTCGAGGCTAGAGTTATGCTAAAAGATTGACGTTTATTTTTTCAGTTGCTATTTTATTTAATAACATGATCGTATTATACTTATGGCAAGATTTGATCATGTTTCTTCATTAGTGCACTCGGATAAAGCCGGGGCTGACAACTAGTTAAATATCATAAGTAATTTCATTAATGAATTGTTTATTCTCGACCAGAAACAAAGTTAATATTGCATGTTGTTTAAAGTAAGTAAACTCAGCAACAGACGTTCGGCAATATCTGTCGGTTCGCATTACGAACATTCAACCGTTGAAAATAGAAATATACTAGATAAGTGTTTTCGTCGAGCGTGTTCGAGACTTGAACTATCTCTGTAACATTATTCACTTGTGTCAAATTTATCTATCTATTATCTAAACATATATAATCTTTATATCTCACCAACAACTGTTCCCAGCTTCATTCATATCAATTACAGAATAATACTTAAACATTAAAATATTATCATAGTATTTTGGTAGCTTCGGATAGTAGCTTCCTAAATGGCCTCCTTAGAAACACTTTCGCAAACTTAACTTCCTCATAATATTACCACAGAGCCACCTGTGGGCAATTATAGTAAAGTGAATTGTAAAAAAAAATACTCCGTGAAAAAAAGGTGTACCGTACCATATTTCATAGCTTTTCACAATAGTTAGTGGAGAAAAATTTGATCAGCTTTATAATCTAATATACGTATACATATTTTTGTATATTAAATATTTGAGTATTTCATAACTCTGGTAAAATGATGAGGAAATAACCTATGTTTATCTGATAAATATCTATTGCCATAAAATACACAAGGCCTCATATTTCAGGAAAAAATAAAATATATTTTATAGCAAGTCAACTTAATTTGTGACGTCCATATAGAGGCCACGTTTTGTACTTGATGTGAACAAATATAACTCCGTATTCATCCAGTTGATACGCGGGGCGGTAATTTATTTAATATATTATGCTAACACCAGAGTCACACATGGCTCTATAGTTCATACTGCAGCGTTATTAACTTCTAGTATATAATTAAAAGTAAGTAAAAAGTAAGTAAGATTGTTGACAATTTTACTATATAATTGAATAATTACTACTACGATAACATTTTTCTGTGTTTATTTATTGTTAGAAGAAATATCGCAGTGGAATGTATATTAATTTATCTTAGGTAAGTTCTCGTTATAATTACGTGCAATTTTTGAAATTTAAACTTATTTAATTTATAGAATATTATGGGTAACTTCATTTATATATTTTTAATTTAAAACATAACACTGAAAAAAATAATATAGAGTTACATTTATAATGTAGAAGGAGCTTCAATCGGTATCAATATGTATGGGAAATATTTTAGTTTATTACCATAAAATAAATTAGATTGAAATAACAGTACCAGTTATATTGTATTGTTGTTATATATTAATATGAAAAAAAAAAACAATTTCTAGCAGAACAAACTATTTTGATATATATAGTTTAGATTCTGTTTTTTCACCTACTTTGTGGATTATTTTCACGATGCGCGTAACCGTATCTACAAACTAGATATTCGAGTCTTTAACTCTTAATGATAGCCGATGTTCTCCGATCATACTTTAATTCAGTATCATAATTTTGCAGTACCCTTATAACAAAAACTGCAAATAAGTATAAACTTTAACGTCAATAAACAACGTATCAGTTTTGAGGATTCAGCTGGCGAGTTAACAACCTCATAAAATAAATATATTCTTTCACGTCTCCGGTCTCATAAACTTAAAAATATCTGCAGTAATTCTGCGATTTTATTTACTTGTGGTGACCAAAGTTTTTGACATGAGAAAAGTATGAGTTAGGATTTTATTGTGCATAAAACAACATCATAAAACCGACTACACATCATAAAATTAGTTGTGGGCTATACAAAACAATGTGTCACTAGTCTGCCAATCAGTATAAAGTAATATGGAGATCAGAGTTTGTTTTAAATCGGATTTATTTTCAAGAATCTGTATTTTTTTTATTTTTAAAGACTTTTATTAATCAAGAGCCAGATAGTCACTATGACAGCTTATTAATATCATAAGTACTGAATTTAGTAAACTTTGCCCAAGAAAAGTTATTGGTATAAGGAAAAAAATAGAAATAGAATAGACAACTACAACAATAAGTAGAGATCGATTTTATGATCTGTACAGAAGAACACTAACAAATAGTAAATCATTTCATGCTTACGTAAGAAGTTATTCTAAAGTTCTTACGTGTTAAATGTAATCATACGATTTTTATAAATTTTTACAAAGAATCCACTTTTGTTTGTCTAAAAGAAAGCTTATCAAGTAAGTGCATCCTTTATAATATACATTTAAGACTTTACTTGCAGCCTTAATCATTGAATTTTAATAATATTTCAGTAGCAAAAGTTATTTTAATGAAACAGGCAGTTTGTATGTTGCAGGAATCGTATGCTTATTGTAGTTCTTAATAGGGGCTGTACTAGCCTTATACCAAAGGTTCTAAAGAAAAACAATTTATATAAGACGTATGTGTATTCACAAAGTTCTGCCAATTTTTTTTTTACTTTAGGATCAAAAATAAATCGTTCAATTTATTCTAATATAATATTTGTTTATGTATCAGTGCGACTGTGTGTCCATCACTGGGTCTCCTTCTTTTTTCACTTACTTTGAATTGCTTGACGAACTACCGTCCCGTATATTTGCACTGCAAGTCAATTATGGCACGTGCTACTTTGATTATATGAACACCGATCGCGATACGAGCGGTTCTTGTATGTAGTAATTTATGTTACAGATGTATATTTTGATTAAATGACTTCTGGTTGTGCTTCCGCTTTATTATTTTTTTAAATGGCGCTTTGTGATTATCTTAAATTAAATTTAGTAGTTAAGGTTTTATCATTTATGTATAGTTCATTGTATTGTTATTATTTATTCTATTAAATATTGTAAGATAATAGGTCTACATTGATTTTTTTGATTTATTATTTACAGGTATTTTAGATTCATAGACTCCTAATGTTATATAAAAATTAGCATGCCGAATAAATATTTATAGACTTGCCTTTTCATATTTTACTCTATTATTTGATATATTAAATATCAATTCTAACAATAAAATAAATTGAAGAACAAAACTATATATTTTCATCAATGTAAAATATTCAACTCATTACTTTACATTTAAAGTTAGTGAAGAAGCTCGTTATGTAAATGTAGTGTTCGTAGTCCGGTGAAGCTGTTAAGGTCTTGTTAAGCCAAAAGCGTAGTCAGTTCGGAAAAAAAATGTAGTGTTTATTATTTGATCATGACATATGACTTCACCGGATGATAGAATCGGCAGGGTAAGTCACAATTTTATAAAAACTCGACCAAGTGCAAATCGGACTCGCGCACCAAGTGATTCACTTTCATCAGACTATATATTTGTTTATATATAAAAAAATATGTTTTCTCAAATTCGTTTCGGAACCCTTGGCCCAAGCCCGAGTCACGTTTGACCTTTTTTATTATTTATCGCTTTATTTTAGTGTTTGCGATACAATCTTACAAATTCAAACATTTCAACGTATTTTAACATTTATTTGATGAAGTATTAATACTTACCCAATTAAATATATAAACCGCATCGATTATTAAATCTAAAAAAAACCATTTAGAGCATATCGTTTTAATTAATATCTTGGAAGATATGACACATTTACAATTATGCACAACAAACTTTATTTATATAAAGATAGTAACTATTGATGTTCTTATTGATTTTGACGAAATAAATGTCAAGAGATATTACGTATGTGTTGATTGCTGTGAGTCGCTAGTCTAAATATATAAAAAAAACGTTAACAATAAGCAAAAAGAAATATACGTAGCCAAACAAACTAAAGTGTTTTTTCCTTCATAAACGGCTGGGAGACAGACCCCAGTAATTTTTTCCGGATATTCGCTCACAGTTAGGATGACGATATTGTCGCATCGTCTGGCACATCGCCAGCGACAGATGTGCCAGACGCGCACCAGACTAGCGCCCGCCTCGAGCTAGGTGCTTCACCCAGTTTAAAAACTGCGGTAGCTGCTCACATGTGCAATTTATGAAAGCATAAATAATAGTAATTTCCGAATTCTAATCTTATAAGAATTTCTCTTAATATCACAGATTTTGGAACGTGATAGTAGTTGTATAATGTTATATCATACTACGTATTATACAACAAAGTCCTCTGCTACAAAATAGATATGCATGTGATTTTCATCAGTAAATAAAGTGATTCTGGAGGAAGGTTTAGGTTATAGGATTAATCAAGATTTTTTTTATTAATAGGGTGGGACAACGTCCGCCGAGCACGCTAGTTATTCATATATTGTATATTGGATGTTAATGCATGAGATTGTCGTTACATGACAATTACATGTTTCCTTGGATTTATTTATTTACAAATATTGATAATGCAAGAATCAATAGTCCGATGAAAAACAAGTAACAATAAGGAGTATACTAGACTAAAAAGCTAAAGCGTTATTTCACATTGATAAAACTTGCACTATTAATAATAATGAAAAAATAAAAATATGAAAATTTAAATTGACATAGAAAAAAAAGAATAAATATAAAAGAAAAAGTGAAAATGAATTGATTTATAAACATTAAATCAACGTATATTATGTAAACAAGATGGCAAATATAATTAAAAATATTGAAATATAATTTACTGAATGTTGTTTAAATAGTCATGGATATAAAATGTATTTCATTATGAAGTAACTTTTTTTACTGTAAACATAATCGTTATTTTTTAACTATTATATAATCCTTTTACTTATGAACTTTTACTTTTTTCTGATAAGCGCTAATAATAGTAAACAAATAGAAGTAGTAAAAAATCATGTCACAGATTTAAATGCGCTGGATTGTTGCAGATTTTTTGTGATGCGTTACGCACGGATAAAGCACGGAAATTTTGCCGCATTCTACCACAGCAATTCTATCGTAGAAATCTATCGTAGAAACGTTTGTTGCGGTATCTAATGCGAAGTTAAAAACGCACCGCAAT
Source organism: Antheraea mylitta (assembly GCA_014332785.1). Taxonomy (NCBI): domain Eukaryota; kingdom Metazoa; phylum Arthropoda; class Insecta; order Lepidoptera; family Saturniidae; genus Antheraea; species Antheraea mylitta. Next base: position 7,796,835 of record JACEII010000035.1, read on the forward strand.
ACACGCAGGCAATAAGTTATGTCGTTATTTTAATCCCTATGGAAAATCATAATGCCATACATGCTGTATGTAGCCCACATAGGGAATATTCCGAGAAGTGCTCTATCTGCCAACAAAACTATATTTAAAATCGGTGCAGATATTTCGGAGATTATCTCAGACAACCAACAGCCACTTTTATTTAATTTATGTGCATTAGGCGACGGGTATTTGGCATGTTTTCAGCATTAGAACAATCGAATTCTTTTATTCTTCTGTTGCTTCATATAATAATGACTGTTTGTTAATTAACAGATTAAGCGTTGTTCACTAAAATATGACATGGCCCAGATTTTTTCAAACAACTTTCTTCGTTTTGATTAAAAGATACATGTAAAAACAATCGCCTTTACACGAAAGTTTTTATTATTGAAGCGATGATGGCTTATTAAGAAATCGTGTTGGGATATAGCATCGATGGACGTAGGTTCGAATTCTAACAATTGAGTCGCGAGTTTCCAGTGAAGAAATACATTGTGATGAAGGATGTTTATATGGTTGTAGGGTTTTATTTTATTCGCCTCTTAGCTTCTACCCTCAAGCCAAGCTCCTGTTGATGTGTTCCGGTAGCTACACTTGAGAGTCAGTCCCATCTTAGGCCACCTCATCATTTAATTTCAGATGAGATTGTGATCAACCTTTAAAGTATTTAAGAAAAGCATTAACTTAGAAAGACAACAGATTTTCAACTTGAAAGTCACAGTACTTCCGTTCCTTTTTTGTAACTAATTTCTAGGTTATTACAAAATGTAAAATCCATTGATGTAACGAGTACGTATTTGTACAAACAACACTGCAAACTTCTTGCATATGCGATGCAGTCCAACAAACCAACCGAATTTATTCAGGCGCATATTCAAGGATTCCTAAATCTCGTTCATTACGTAATAATGATTTTATTTTAGCAACATTGAAATATGTTATGACAAAACCACCTAATTACAAGTGTTTACTTTATCTGTTACAACGAAATTATTAGTTAATACTACAGCTAAATACAAAACTATTAGAAATTGAACAAATAACATAATTACAAAGTGGTAAATATTAATTGTATTTTAAAGTAGCTGTACCGGCAACTCCGCGCGCGTTTTTTTAATTATATTAAAGAATTATGAAATTGTGAGACTAAATGCTCTTTAAAAGCAATTACAAGTATGACACGCACGCCACTTACAGTAACATGTAATATATACATTTGATATATAAATACTAAGAGCGTGCCTAATGAGGTTTACCATCAGTAACATATTTAGAATTTGAACCCACCATATAACTACTTAAGTGCTCACTTACATCGTGTAAGGTCTAAGGTCTTATTAGAAAGACCTCTTCTATCTTCAAAATTACTAAGTAATAATTATAAAGTCGAATTGTAAACAATAAGCTGATAATTATTTCTCTAAGTAAAAATAAAGAATGAGTTGAAACCGTGAAATTTTGCTAAATTTTATACAGAGAAAGTCGCGGGCAACAGCTAGTCTAAAATAGAGTACGCTCAATTACCTTATATAAGGTTCGCTATCTGCTATTGAAAGTCCAATGAAAAACGGTCTGACCGTTTTGAAGAAATCACTGTGGGCAAAGACACGGTTAACAGCTAGTATAAATTAAAATTGCTTGAATTACTTTTTATAAGGTCAGCTATCTGTACAATGAAAGTTTTGCGAAGATCGGTCTAACTGTTTTGGAGATACTACTGCGGGCGAAGTTACTGTTAACAGTTAGTATAGATCAAAATTGCCTAAATTACTTTGTATAAGGTCAGCCAGCTATCTGCCTGTGAAAATCTCGTGAAGATCGATCTAAAAGTTTCGGAGATAATACTGCGGGCGAAGCCACTGTTAACAGCTACTTTAAATTAAAATAGAGTCGTATTTTTCGGTGAAAGTCCAGTGGAATTCGGTCCAACCGTTTTGGCGATAGCATTGTGGATGAAGCCGCGGTTAACAACTAGTTTAATGTAAAGTAGCTTTAGTAGTAATCATTTAAAATAGTCCATCTCGCTGTAACTTCAACTATCTGCCAGTGAAACTCCCGGTCCAGCGGTTTTGGAGAACAAACAGACAGACAGACCCATAAAAATGAAAAATATTGCATTATTAATATCATTAGCGTGTATGCTTTCGTACCCAATCAGTAAAAATGTGTTTTTTTTTTATATTACATACATACACTTAATTTTCATTATATGTATAGAATAGATGCAAACGTCTATGATGATAGTTTTCAGTACTAGTGTAATGTTTTGTTTATATTACAATAGAGCTAATATTCTCACAGAGCTGGCCGGCAGCCAACGCACCTGCTAGACTTGAAGCAGACGGACGAGTTTGTCGAATACCAATCTACACGATGTCATCATCTTTATTCTATTAGACATTATTATCAGCTATATTATAAAGTATTGTACAAACAATGTTAAGAAGTAGGGATTTATCAAAGAATATTTAGGCGTGAATTAAGTTTAGGTATCGTTGTTAAAGATGGTCTCGGGGTGTAACTCCATAAATCTTGTGTTAAATCTGATTTGTTAGAGGATCAATCGTTAGTGCCACTCATTAATAGCTTTCATTTTGAAATTGAGAGGAGAATATATCTACTTAAGTAATTATTATTCTTCGATACCAAATGACTTATAAAGATTTCGCACACAAATTGTTAGACCAATTTCGTTCTCTCCTCTTTGCACAAGGAAGTAGTTTCAAAGAACGTTAGTTGGAACTCGGCGTCTTCCATTAACATTCGCAACCAATTATATGTATAATTATGCTAATCGCTTCAGAGGCTTTACCGAGTACTCGGGATGCCGTTTAGTTATCAAGCTTCACAGCAATTTATTGTATATCGGCAATTTAAGTCTCTTTTGGAGGAGTTATTCAAATTAAACTGTTATGTAAATGCCTTCTTAATTAAATTATTTAATACCTCGAAACTAAGGTGAGATTTGACTTTAACTCTCAGATTCAGTTGCCGAGTTACTCTCTACCAAATCAGATATAAAGTTCTTCAAGTATTGGAGCATGCTTTTCTCAACGTGGAAATTTTAACACACTACGACCGACCAAAGACCAATGCTTACTCGTTAATTTTTTGATGTGAAGCATCTATAGGCGAGGGTAAACCTGATTGTTCGCGTGGCGATACAGGCCGTGGCGTGTGTGTGAGACGTGACGACGCGATACCATACGCAAGCGACTGTGCGCGATCTCTCTTGCCGTACTGAGCTCGCATACCTATAGTGTATATAGTTTTATTTACTACGTTACACATGTGAGGGTAACCTATGTTTTACTTTAAAAATAATGAAAATGAATACTTATGTATGAATTAAACAGTCATTATTACAAATTCGTAATGCTTTATCTTTGCATTATGCCATAGCTGATTCCTGTAGTAATCTGTTCTTTTATGCATATAACTTATAACAATGTTAACTGTTTTGATATTTCACATCTGCCAGGAGTCCCGTGACGGCTCATTTTTTTATTACACGTTGGTATTAATTAGCGTTTGACTACAATTTCCGCCGATGTTAAACCATTATGTGGCCTATTACAGTAGAAAAACCAACCCTGATGAGTACTTGCTCTCAAATAAACCTGTTGGAATACACCTTAGTGTGTGGCAAAGTAATTTGAACTTAAGGGCCAAAATTATACAGCCGAGTATTGGAAAATCTCTAACACATCTCTAACCGAAAACATCTTCATAGCAAGGACTTGAACTTAGATGTATCGACGTGTTCAAACACACTAATACAGAGCCATCATCACTGAGAATATAATCAATAACACGTAATCGTTTCAAAAGTTTACCTTTGTATAAAAGAAAAAGTTGATCAATTAGCGAAGTATACTGATGCGTATGATATTCCTTACGTTCTGATAATATCTTCAAAAAACTCCCTGAAAGGTGAAATACGGATAACTTCCACGTAATTTAACGTTAACTTGACCTTTTTCTATTGGAAACTTATTGCAAAGAAAATATTAGAACGATCGTTAAATTTGGGCGAAAATTCATTGTTACGAACTTACAGGAAACATTTTTATAGACTCGGAAGAAAGCATGAAAGTAAATTACAGAAACTAGTGTATACGTTTTCTTAAACGTTTTATATGTACTCATTATATTGATGCACATTAGGTAACAAAGAATACAACAATCAGATAGAATTTACATAATATTTATTTCACTATAACCCATCTTTTTATTACAACAAATATTGTAAAACGTGTTTCGGAACGACGGGTACAGCTAGTATAAATATATAATCTCAATATTAATTATTATCAAGGAATCCTCGATTATATTAAATAGAATACGTAAACTGAATTGTTAATTAGAGGATAAAACAATCGATTTTGGAATTCTAGGGATGTGATAGATAACTCGTGAACTTTCTGTTATTATTGAAGACAAGTTTCTTAACGCTGGTTGTGGTAGGAGATGATTGATAGGAATCGTCATGTAATGAAGAAATATTATACACCTTCAACCTGATTTGCATCTCTGGCTCGCTTTCTAGTATTTATACATGTTTTTTGAAGGGCATGTAGGGTTCAGTTTCGTTCTCTGTAGTCGCTAGACGATTTTATAAATAAAATAATTTATTTGCAATATTGAAGACATTTATTATTACACACTGTTTTTACAAGACTGACATATAATTTATATTTTTTGTTTAGAACAATATACGTTTAAAATTATAGAAATCAAAGAGGTTTTTAAAAGCGCATGCTATTTTATGGTGCCGGTTGTATAACCTCAATACTTATCATAGAGTGCGTGGAAATTTCATTGCAATTTGATTTTTATTTACCCTTTTATTACATAATAATTCTATATTGAGGGTTAACAAAAAAATATTTCATCTAAATTATTAAATTAACCTTTTTGATTTGATTTCTTACTTCACGTCAAAGAGCTTCGTTCGGTCGACCCTTCAGCGTATATTTTTGATCTCAATATTTATTGAAGAAAACTGTAATTAGAGATAATTACATATTTCGCAAGAGTGAAAAGTTAGAAATGGTTATTACATAGTTAATTCAAAACAGAAAATTTACTTTGTATACTGGCCATAACCAAGGTATGGCAATACTGCCATGAGTATCGCCGCACTGTACTTGTAATCTCCAGATAAATGTGCACATTTTAGTTTATTCGTTGTTGTAGGTAGCTTTTCTCTTGCGAAACACTTAATAAGGCAGTCCATCACTGTAGAATATTAGCAGTTATAATTATAGCTGATCTTTAAGACGACCTATTAACTTTATAATATATGCACTTGATTTTACTTCGTCGTCTAACTGATAAGCGACTGTCGTTTCAGCAATGAAATTCTAGAAATAGGTTGAAATATGAGCTTATACAGGTGGCTGACAATTCTTTTATTTACCTATTATATGTTAAGTTCAACATTTATTTATAGTATTATGTTTTCAACGTTTCGTTTAAATATTTCCATTTCAAACTGGATGGAACCAACCTCTATGAAATTATGAAGATTTAGGACCCAATGCTTACAAATTAACTTATGTAGGTACCTGTATTAATGTTACCTATATTGATGTTTAACTCACCATCATGACAATAATCAATATACTAGCTGTTACCCGAGGTTTTGTCTGTCTTGTTTATTATTTAAACAAAGAAACATGTCTCTAAACGCGTAGTGCTTATCAAAATTATAGGCTTTTATAACTTTTATTAAATTATATTAAAGGAAGGTATCGTAAAATGGACCTTACTTTACATTTCCGCCTAGAATTAATTGGCTGCTATCACATCACACTGCAACAAAAGATGTTTGATTTTATTAGCGTCGCCACGTCTCACACATACGCCACGGCCTGTATCGCTACATCAATAACCAGGTTTACCCTCGGCTATAGATTTTATTTATTTATTTAATTTCACATCAAACACTTAAACTTAAATCTGATAGTAACTAAAACAAAATAAAGAGAATTAAATTGTGTCCTTGGTTGACGGTTGAACCTGACGGCGGTTAACACTGTTAGTATATGTAACAATCAATTCCAGAAGGAAGTGCAAAGTAACGTCCACTATAATATTTAATGACGGTTTGACTAATTCGTTTCTTTTATATAAATTAACCAAGAAATTTAAATTAAGAAATAAAACTAACATAATTTAAATAAAAATATTTAAATAATTCTCTAATTCCAGATCTCTAATTTAATTTATTTTCGACAAAAAGCAAAATATCTAGAAAACAAAAAGTAATGTTTTCTTCTTTTGAGGACTATTAATAACACTAATAATTGCCACAAAAAAATAGTGCTATATAGCTTAAGAAGATCATTAATTATTTTTTCTGTTTTTCACATATTTTGTTTTTCTGGAAAATTAATTAAATTCGAGACTTGCATATTTGAGGATCTTAATACCTTATTAGTACCTACATGTACTGTAAGTATACCGTTCAAGTATCTTTCTGGGACAGATTCGATAAGCTTAGGCCTCGTTGTTTTTGATATGCGCAAACCAGCAGATCTTTATCATCCTATTTAGTATCTGAAATCCTAGAAATAAACATAGGTATATTGAATCCAGGATACGAAATGAAACTGTGTCGATGGTCTTTCAACCGCAGTGACCACACGCACTCTGTTCTCCGATATTGGTTCCAATAGTTGTGTAACTGTAACTTTACACCCTCTTTATTATATATATTTATAGTACAATTAAGTTATGAATTAATTTTCTGAAGTGAAAACTTCTTTAAGCGCGTTTAACGGTATTTTTTGGCAGGAAATAAATTTATGATTTCGCGTTACGACATGCTAGTAAGCGTGACGGCTCGTAATGCGCTTATGTGGCTTGTGTTAAACTAGTGACGCGTAGTATAGCAGCCTGTGTAAATCTGATATTTATATTTTTTATTGAGGTTGTGCAGATTACCCAAAATATGCATGATTACATTATAAACTGTATAAAAATTTTAATGTAAAAATTAGGGTAACGATAATGATTTCCATTCACAACTTATGAAATTATAATAATTCAGACTGTAACAGATTTATTAAAATTCAAAAGAAAATACAGTTATTTCATTGTTTTGCGTTTTCACTTGTATTGACAGTCCAAATGAAGGCCTCGATTTTTTTTTACTGTGTAGTGATGGACATAAACAATGTTTTTAAAGAGTTTTTTAAAGTGAAACTTTTTCGATCGTCTTGATTTTTTTCGTCCATCTATCGCATGTCACGTTTTAGCCGACAGCGAGGTAGGGATGAATCGAAAGGCGCTCGACGAACGAGCCTACGCCAATATGTATGTCATCTGAATAATTGTATTTATGTATTCCGTATTTAAATTAAAATCTATAGATGGAAATAATTGTCTACTTTATTTATTTGATATCCAATTATCATTCCCATTTAACAATTATTAAGCTAAGATTAAAAACGTGATTTAAATACCCTAATTCGAAAAGAATTCCAAAAATTTTCAGCTAAATTGTCAAGATCCAAAAAAGTTTCACTTGTAACGTTGTTTCATAAAACTTTCTTTATAAATGAAATTAAACGCCAATTGGTGATGATATTTAATATGTTTATTTCAGCAGAATGTCGACATGACTCGAATGGTAAACAAGGTATGTCCATTAATATTCAACATGTGGGTCTATAAATATTCGACTCACAATATTACAATTCATCTGTATTATGATACCATATATAATATCTGCAATTGTCTCAGTGTCCAATAAAAATCTAATGTCCGTAGTAAGAAGGGTTTAATCACTATTCCTTCTAATGTAGTACCAACGACTTAAAGAATAGGAAATATTTTCCTGCTAGATGACAACTCTAACGGGAGACAATTTCTCGAATGTTCTAGTTCCTTCATAATATTTCTTCTGCCGTCAGCGAATTGTTTTATTTTATTTATCAATACTAAAGCAACATCCATTACCTATTGCATTATATAACGAACTCCTCTGTTACGAAAATCGTAGAATATGATCTGTATCCACAACATCATACCATGATTGTGTTATAAGGTCCTTTTTAGACGACAATAAGTTTAGCGATGTAGGTGCAGCGGTAGCGTATTCTGATGCCGCATCGATAGATATAGTTCGAATCTTTGCAGTAAGCACGAGCTTTCGGGGACAGAAGAAGTGGTGATCAAACCATAACATAGTAGAGATTTTTTTTTAACTTGCCTGGCTAGTTACCAAACTCGAGTTGAAAATCAGTCGCCAATATTCCAGCAGCTGTACTTGATAGTAAATTGCTATCAGGTTTTACCACTTTAGAATATATCATTTAACGTCACGTGAGTTTATGGTCAAGCGTTAAAACCCATACAGTATAAAAACGCGCAAATTTAGTAAGAAGTAGCTATCTATATCATAAATCATTTCATGAAACGAATTGTGAATTAGGTTTGTAAAGTTGCTGACAAAAATGAATGTCTTTTTATAATAGATTCAAACGTCTTTTATAAAATATAATAGTAAAATAATAATCAACCTGTAAAGTGCAGTATCCGTTGGGAGCCGCCGTCACGTACAAGTATTTAAAAATCGTTTAGCGGTGATATTATCCGGCATTAGATTGTATTAGAGTTAATTGCAAGATCCAGTCATCAGATTAGTATTGTCGGCCATCTGTATTCATTTGTAGAACACGTGTAGAGCACTGCACCGCGCCGCTCTCTATGTACTCCGCTTACACGAATATACATCATTGATGTTATGCTGTAACTGTGTAGTTATTTCATCTTATTATCGTAGTATAATCCAATTTATACTATAATAAAACAGTAAAACCACGCGTCTGTGCATTGCAAATATTTTGGTGCGCAATACAATATTTACAATGAGAGTAATTTTTCAAGCTTTACCTATATACTTTTTGGACACAACTAACATACACAATTATAAAGTAATTGCCAAAACTACTAAATAAAATCTCACGGAGTTTTCACGTGTGACCTGCTAGTCTATTTTCAACCAATATATGCTTTATTTCATCAAAATTGGTTCACAGGAAAATAATGTTAATTTAAATTTTCATGAATCTGCTGTGGTAGTTTCAAGTTAGTTGCGGTGCGCACGCCCCGCTCTACGTAATTTTCCCGTATTAGTGAAGAAAATACATACAAAATCATCTTTATCAAATAAATTTCATATCAACGAAGTCGCAAATACAACTAGAATGAGACACTCATCAAAAGAATAATAAACTTCAAATATCTTTATATCCAATGTTTTACGAGATTACATGCGTAACTATATACTGAAAACTATAAATTGGAAAGAATTTCCTATGAATAATCTACATAAAATTTGAGAAATCATTTCGACGTATTACTATATCATGCTTTATTCTTAATTCCATATAAATTTCTACAAAAATTAATGTTTAATGAAACTTGGCAATATCAATTATTTTTATATTAACAATTGCCCGCAACTTTGCCTACATTTTTAAATCTATAAATTATGACACAATACATTATGTGCTTTTAACTGTAACAATTTATGTAACGTAAGCCGAGATAGATCGCAATGATCCGTGTTTTTTCCAACATACTTCAAATGTATGTATATTTTGGCCTATTTAAATACTACATATTTTTATAAAGTGATATTCTAATTTATAAGCTATAATAATCACAAATTTTGTTACAAACATTCTCAAAAGTCAGTATTTTTTTTCCTTTTTAATAATATCAAGTCGGAATCATTAAAGAATTTTGATAGAACCTGAGGATTCAGGTAGAGGAAAGAACATGTAACGTTAAATCAACTGAATCCAACACCGTCAGTACTTTCAACCAAACTACTTGAGCGACAGAAGGATGAAAAAGCAAAAAACCTGGGAGGTCTTCGTGGAAGTAACAAATCACTTTGTTTTTTAGACCTTCACAAGGCCTTATCAAAATATGCGGTCCGAAACATTGTTTCGCTTTTCGAAGCGAGATATGAATCTCGGATATACCTCGATCGTAATAAAATTTAGATAAACTTAAGTATATGGTAATTTTATTACAACATTATTGATTATTTTGTTTTATAAGACGGACTATTGATAAGTACTTATATTGACAAACGAAGGAAATAATTAAGAACAACTATGCCCGTGGCACCGCTCGCGTGTTTTAGATGTTTTTTAAATAAAACTTTTTGAACATTATATACGTAATTTATTTTATACTAGCTGTAACCCGTGGCTTCGCAAGCTTTTCTATAATTGTATTAAAGAAATGTAAAAATGTGAGAATGTTACACAATTACAAAAATGCTCTTTCAAAAACATTTGTCAGTAAGACACACACGTCACTCTCTGTAACATGTAGCGTGTACATTAGACATATAAATACTAAGAGTTGCCGAATCATATTTACCATCACCACATATTTCGAACTTTAATGTATTATATAACTACCTCAGTGCTCACTTATACTGTATAAGGAACTAATAACAGTATTTCTTAAAACGTTATTATATACTGTATTCCGTTGTAGCTGTTAAGACCTTGCTAGGTCAATAGCGTAGTCAGAGCGAGAATTCTTTTACATTGCATATGTAGTTTATATTATGCCCATATTATAAATATAATTATAACAAACACGCTAAAACAGTTAATAATCACTAAAAGTGAATAAAGATATCCAAAGATCTTTTGACACGTTGCGTCACTACAAAAAGTTATATTATGTATAAAATATTTTTTTCTGTTCATGGACCTTTTTCAAATAAACGTATTTTTGGTAAAAACGTGTTTATAGTTAATAAACAACTCATAGCTATCAAAAAAAAAGATAAACAATTTTATATTTAAACTCTAGACGTTTCATGAAAAAAATTACGACGAAAAAAATTAATTGAATAATATTATCACCGAAAAATTTAACACACGAAATTATGTCTTTCAAAACACGTCCGGGTATTTCTCTCATAAATAAATATCATAATGTGTCTGTGTTGTAAAGAAGAATATTGTATCCAAAACTATAAAATATATTTTTTGCACACACCATGTTTACTTATAACAACTATTATTAGAAAAAAAAATGTTTACCAACAATAGCAGAGTCCCTGCGTGTAGTCTCACCCTACTCTTACAGTTACGTCGTAGATTACAAAAACACCATTGACTCCCGGAACTTTGTGACAAAAAACATAATAAATCACACCATGGTGCGCTAACTCGGATGGGAAGCGAGTCCTACGTGCTGCTTAGGGTTCAGTTGTTCCTCGTCTCACTAATAACTATATACACAACTTAAATAATTATTTAATTCTAGCAAAAACTATTTTGTTTGCAACTATATTCATAAAGATAACTGAAAAACTATATTTTTAACGATGATAAAAATTGAAAAACAGAAAAGTCGTATAATTTACTAACATTTTAATGCGAAATTAATTTAACAGATAGCCTTGGGCATATTTATTTTCTCTGGATATTAAATCTTATTAAAACAACAATACATTCAGAGTTGCTTTTTTGTGAATATATTTTTGTTAGATGAAACATTTAGTCACATTAGCAAATAAATTAAATGACTAATAAAATTATACTATGGCATTACAGTATATAAAGATGTGTTAGTTAATTTATACGTTCACTTTTATTCATGTAATTAATAATTTATTTTTATTTAATATTACAACTTTATTTACACTTCATATTAAAAATTAAGTGTAAATTATTGTTAAATCTTACAGAACTCTGAGTTTGTGTTCCATCACTGAATTAAATATAAAATAGAGGTAAATAATAGCTAATATTGTCGCTGTAGAGTCACAAAGCATTCAAAATTATTATGGATACGACAAAGTTTATTCAACATTTTATTTACGCGAACTTAATTTTATATACCTATTAGTAGCTAGATAAGTTTTTAATGGAATCAAATCGTAAATTTGTAAATTATTTTAACGATTCAGTTTTTTATATATTTTTTATTTAATTGTATAGCTAAATATAGTATCTATCTTTTATTATCGTCTATTGATTGATTACTCTATTTGTCGCTGCGATATTCAAAATTTATGTGGAACAGTGCTGTTGTCAAAAAATTCGTACACTTCCTGCGGACGCGACTAACAGTATACTTTATTAATTTTACCATATTTAATATGCCATGGTATACCTACACATATGAGGCGGGTGGTTCCCCGCAGGCTGCGCTGCACGTCCATTGTATCGTGCAGTCAGTTCACATGCCAGCTCCGCAGGTAGACAATGTGTGTGATATTATCAAGAGAACACGGAACGGATGCTGCTGGATGTGAAATGAATTTTATGACAAATATTAACGTATCAGCGTACGTACGGAAGCACTGCGAATAGGACGTAAATTTATCCCTGTACAAGAGTTCAAGGTCTTAGCTGGCGGAACAAAGTAGCATATTGATGGTAAATATAAAACTACTACCTGACCTGGCCACACGTTGCTGTGGCTAAGTTATTACATATTTAATTTAATAAAACACGTGAAACATAAAATAAACCGGAGTTTAACTAGAAATTTAAAATTAAAACGTGGTATCATTAGTGAGATATCTATAAAAGTCGGTACTACAGTTCTGTGTCAACAAACTACTTGAAAAGCGCCATCTATTTAACACTGATGAAACTTACAATTAATAACAATAATCAGCATTTTTAATTTAAAATATTCAGGCCATTAATCGAAATATAAATTATCTTATCTTTCAAGTTGGAGCAAATTATACATAAATGCCAACTTTTATGAAAATCGGTTGAGTAGTTTTGGGGCTTATCATGGACAAACATAATGACACTGGATTTTTATTTATTTATATTCTAACAATACCATACATACTACAAGTTGAGTCTAGTTACAACGCGCACTCTTGTTATTTTATGTCACTCAACAAAGTGAATCTTTCTTAGCTTACCGTGGTTAGAATTCAAACAGTTAATACTCATCAGGCTAGATATTTAAAAAAGTGTCACAGTGGTATCAGATGATGAATTCTCTATCTTTTGTTGATCGCCGTTTTTTCGGAATGCATTGTTTACATAAGGCCCAGCGCAGTCACTAAGTCGTGTTACTATAATTGAAATATATCAGCTCGTCTCTATTAATTTACCTTTTCTACTTTAACTACCTCAAATAAAGATCTTAAATAATGGTCACCGTTCATAATAGTAATAAATAAAGATTATCTTAAACTTAACAGCTGACGTGCGGTACTATAAATATATTATTCAAATTATAAAGGATAGTTCGAGTAATTTATGCCTCGAGATATCCCGAGTTAATACAGGTTATATTTAAGAAATTTTTATTTGTTCCAATAGGTATTATTGTCCTGTAAAGATCGCTTTTATACCTTAATTTTAACATAATAGATGTTTATTGACCGAACAAATTGAAGCAATCGTCAATTGATTAATCCAAATAATCAATTGTACAGTAGATAAATTGGTTAAAGGGAATGAAGGGCATTGACACGCAGTGTATGCAATCATTTAATCATCATCAGCTTCTAAGAGACCCACATAGGCCTCTTTCTGAAGGTAAGTATGGGCATAATTACCACGCCAGCCCCACGACGTTTATTGGTGATTTCGAACGCTTAGAAATCTACCGCTTTATGTTTTCCCACATTCAGTAGTACTATAAGAACATTTCTCAGGTTCAGGTTTCCTCAATATCATTTCCTTTACCGTCAACGGATAGTGTTACCAATTTAAATTTGTGAATGTACGGAAATTCCTCGCCGGGGTTCGAAGGTCGAAATGATATTTCACAGATCAAACCACTAAGTCACCATGAATAGTTTCCAAAACATAAAAACAATTTCCCACTATTACTTCTGCAGGAGCTAAATTAAACGAAGATTTTTGATTTTATTTCATAATACTGGCTCATAAGAACACATAAAAACGCATCGACAAGCTATTCAATCAACGTGAAATAAATCAATTTATCAGAATGTTTTATTTTCAATGATCTCTTCATCATCCGAGGTTCTTATTCTAAGAAATAATGTATTTTTCGTTATTTTTATATATATCACTGTGGGTCGGCTAGGGTCCCGCTGAGAATGTGCCACGTCGGTGGTCCGTTGGAGCTCCAGCAGGGGGCCGTGCCACAGGGTAATAGTTATGTAGTGAGTCAAATGTGTTCATACCAACGTTAAGGCAGACTTAACCTTAATTTTACCATCGTGTTGTATAAACTGTGTATTGTTTAGGACTAAGGGTTCAAGTTAAAGCAAATTGCAATGTAGTATTTCTGATTATAGATTAAATTATCTTTACAGTGCGGGTTCCAAATGTACAGATGAGTAATTTTATGCACTTATTTGTTTGACGTCAGTATATTAGAAGACAAGTGTAGCGCATTACATAATTTCATGTAACATTAGATTATTTATGAAAGAACACGGTAAAATATTGAAAAATCAAATCAGTCAATACCGCTCAACGCGCATAAAGAAGTTTGCATTTCAAAAAACTGTCTTCAACCGACTTAATTTTTAACTGTATCTAAGATGACATATCATATCTGTCGATTTTCAAATTGATGATTATAGTTAGAAAGATGTATGAAGAGTAACGTAGAAGTAACTAACATGATAAACAGTATTTATATGACTTTCATGTAAACTCACTGCTAATTTTATTTTCTACGCAATAACCTTCTGTACTACATCAAGGTCCTTACCTCATGAGATTGCGCCCACACTCCTGTAGTGAAACTGAATGGTTTCATCGGTGTACTCTCATTTTCTTGACCATGAGGGATAAATATCACCACCTTATACACAAAAACGTAAGTTTTGCTTGATATTGACCCTCGTGAAAGTAAATATTTTCTGTTACTTTAATTTCAAAGTAATCTTGTTTGAGAAATTATTTTATATACAAGGGGTTTTCGCGAAAACTTATTTCTCTGCAAGCTAGGATAATCAGTATAATTTTAGATACTTTTGATTTTTCTTGAATTCTTCTTATAATATCTTAGTGACTGGAAAATTGGCATTTAAATTAATCGTATTGTAGCCAATGATAGTCTGAATAACTTTCTTCATAATAAGAAATCATTAGTTCAATTTAAAATTGAATATATAAAGGCAGTATATCTTCAACTTTTAATAAATTGAAAAATATACACAGAAACTTTTATTCAGAGTTTAAACCTTTAAGAATGTATATATCTATTATTAGCTTCGAAGTACCTGCGTTAATAGAATAGGTCACAACGAGGAACTCGTAAAGATATTGATCGGAACTATTTCGGTTTGCTATCGATCCGCTGGACGACCTTCGGGTCTTCCCACGAATTTCGTGTCATCTGCAACGGACATATTTCTTCAAGTCAATGAAAAGATAAGCATTTATTAGGCGAGGCACGCACGCCGCCCCGTCAGAGCAACTACTCGCGCCCAATTAACTAATTGTGCCCATTCAACTTATGTACAAGTTATGAACACGTTGACAGTCTATGACAATGTAATTAGGAGGTCAGTGTTTGGAATGGTTATTGCTTAGGAATTTATCATATAACGTTTACTCTGGTGTTGCTGTAACTTCTGTAGTCTTGAACTATGCTTTAATAAATGTATTTGTTAAACCTAAACTTTGATATTACTGTTAGACCAAACCAAATATTTAATTAACTGGCTATGTATTAAGATTAATATATAGTTGATATCTTTATTAAATATTTTTTAATATGTATTACATAATCTATTTTGTAAAGGTTTTGTTGTAGGACCTTTTTCTGTATAATATTTATCATTTAAATTCGTTACCGTAAAAGGCATATTGCTCACACCATTTAACTGACTTAATCCATATTTGGTAGATTTTTTTGTGGATTTCATAAATAAATTGCTATGTGTGGGTTTGTGGTGTAAAATATATCTAAAAGCTCATAATATCGCCGTTTTTTATCTTAAAAATGTTATAAATAACCATAGATTGAAACAAGTATAACAAAATGTAAACTTAAACCTGAGTAGAGAATAAACCAATTTTAAAAATTATGTTATTCGCTTCATTGGTTTTTTGGTTATAAGCACATTAATGGATAAACAGAAGACGTTACCTTTCATAACTAGCTTTTGTTCGCAACTCCGTTCACGCTAATGTAGATTTGATCTCTACGCCTTAAAAACTACATATTTCCTTGATGAAAGGTATTCTATATTATTTTCTGTATCATTTACTATGTGTATACAACATTTCACAATGAGCAGGTGAGTAGTAAAGGCAAAAAAAACCTCACTTTCACATTACAATAATAAGCGATTTGAAACGAAATGGCTTAGTTGATAGCGTGTTCGCACACAGCGTCGACGGAAGTAGGTTCGAATCCATGAAATTACGGCGGAGCTTCCAGTAATAAAAAACATCCCGATGAAATCGAGATTCCGGTTATAGAGTTTTTCTAAGTGCGCCTGGTGAACTACCTTCCAAAAATTGAAAATCTGTGGTCAAGGATCTCCCGGTGTGTTCCGGTAAACGCACTTGAGAACTAATCCCATCTAGGTTTAATGTGTTTCAAATCAGATTAGATTGTGTTCAAACTCTAAAACTACATATTATAAAACAAAGCCTTCTGCAACGTCTGTCTGTTTGTTCGCGATCAACTCAAAATGTACTGAACGAATTTTTATGCGGTTTTCACCAGTATATAAAGTGATTCACGAGGAAGGTTTAGTTGTACAATTTGTCAAGGTTTTGTATCATCGTAACGTCCACCGAACCCGCTAGTAAAGTATAGGAAAGCATTCGATAGCACCCAATTGCGATGAATGTTATTGTGTCCTCTAATTTGAAATATTCATAGAAAAAAACATTATTTGTGGAACGGAAAAGAGTAAATATACAGTACATACTTTTGAACACAGCAATATACCCGATTAGGCCTCCCACGGCAGCGGCTCAAGCCTAGGTTCGATCCCTCGGTAGGGAGCCCTTGAGTGCGTTGCTTGCGCGATACGGTGACACACCCATACATCACTGCTACAACACTACACGATCACCTCCACACACGTGCACGCCTACACGCTACACATTTTGGTGGAAGGGTTATTTTTGTTAAATTTTTTTTTTCCCTTATCGAACTGAAAAACTCTCCAAAGTTTCCGATAAAAATGTATGGAGGAGTTGTTGAGGCGGATATGCTGGTACTCATATACGTTTCAACAACTCAAACATATATGAATAGTTAGCTAGGTTAGCGAAGTTAGGTCGCGATTTTTGCATGCAACGGGCAACAGCTAAGCCGAGGTGTGCCGTGCACCCTTGAGCTGGTTGCCATTATAAAATCGGCTGAGTGCCTTAAGCGCTTGCCTTAGTAGTCCGGTGAAGCTGTTAAGACCTTGCTGGGTCAATAGCGTAGTCAGATCGAGAAAAAAAAAAAAAAAAACAGCAATATTAAAACACAAAAACTAAACCAAGAATTACATCAACTTGTAAGCCTTAATCATTTATAACTTTATTGATACTAGGTATGCTAGAAAGGATTTGGGTAATAAATAATAGAGTCCTATGAGTTTCATTTCATTATTGCTATCATCAATGTTATTCTTGATTCGCTGTGTGATCAGCGGCCATTAAGTATTGTAACAGAAGCTTTAGTACGTAATGTAATTACTCGTGAACATTCTTCATCGTTATTAATCAGTCGACTCTAATCAACGAGTACCGTTTAATTGAATAATGTGAGAATGATTAATTGCTTAATTGATAGTAATGGTGTAACACGTGGGAGATATGCATCAAACGTATTCATTGAATGGAATTTAAGGCAGTTTATTGTACCTGTAAATAAAGATAAAGAATAAAAGGAATTTAAAGTAAAATAAAGGATAAAACATTGAAACTACTAACTATTAAAACTAATCCAAATAAATTTCTTAAATCCTAACTAATATTATATACTCGAGTGTGACTTTGTTTATTTCTTACTCAATCAGGCCTTAGCTACTTTGAACCCTAATATATTAATACTTAATATTTTCTTTGTAAGGTTAAACCGAAGAGCGAAGCCGCCGACAAAAGCTAGTAATAAGTAAAATAAAGAATGAAGTTAATGCAGCATAAAATATAGTATGGTTTTTATCTTAAGATCAAGCTACAACGGTTCCGATATTGCTCCAGTAGTATTCTATTAAAATAATCTAATTAACGAATAATTTAAAAAAGAAATATGATATTGATTTACAAGTAAAAATCAAATCAACAAAACTTTTGAGTTGACTATTAAATCAAACTGGTCTTAAGGTAAACAAATGCGCGGCAAAAGACCAAGAGTATGTACCTACATACGCATTACTCGGTATTTCGTATGAAGTATTATCAAAGGGGCTCGAAACTGTTGAAGGAAGAATTAAAACTCTCGCAACACCGATATCCGAAATAAGCCCAAAGGAGTTCGCGCCGCGGTAAATCCTCGAACTTACAAACGGACCAACTTAACCTAATAAAGAGTTTTTATACCCATTCAAAATATAAAAAAAGCGAAACTGAAAGTTGGAATCAGGTCGGGTCATTCCCGCAGGACTTGATTATTACATATCCGAGGAAATTGAGTTACCTAAATACGATCCTGGTTCAACCTTCGTCAAAGTCAACCTCGTTCCCGTATCATGTATACTATTGATCGGAGCTAAACTATTAAAATGTTTTATTATATTATATTCCTATCAAAACTCCTCCCTTTCCGTGTTTCATCTGACCAAAACCAGAAGCCGCTGTATAGTACATCAGTACCAGTCAAATTGTTTAACAAACTGCTTCTAAATACCTTTAACATTTAATAACAAAATGACACCCTCTATAATTACAATATTTAAGAGATTTAGAAATGTTCATACGATAATAACTTCGCGAGCTCATGTCATCAAAATCAGAAGACATTTTTCTTACTTCAAAGCATAAATAATTCATTCCCCACAATTCGCCGAACATCAATCTTGTCTCTTTGTGGCGTGAACTGGGGCCTTCAGAGAGCTCTTTCAAGATTAGTGTGCTCGGCTGCTTCTCGTATACTCGATCCATTCGTCTCATTCATATCTGTTGAATTTTAAAAAACATCATTTATTATTGTAATTCAATGTATTTTTCTCAATGTAAGATACATTGAACAATTATCTTTGATATGACTGAGCAAATTCTTAGCTTTTTAGCAAAAATTCAGTTGTAAAAATGAAGAAATAGCTTTTATTATTGTATCATTTAAATACGCAAACATTGTTGAGTTGCGGAAATTACACCATGAAGACAAAAAACATAACCTTAAATTATTTAAGCAATATTGAACTTTCTTTCAAAAACTGTGACCTCGTAAATATAAAGTTCAACATGAGTATCTCAGCTTAATTGAGAACTTTATGAGAAAATATTTAATTGCAATTTAAATTATCATTTTGCACTAAAATATGCCCGAAAAATAATGAACAGAATCTCTCAGCTTACCACAGAAACGGCTCTACGATCGGACATTTAACTAGGCAATTTAAATTTATTCCCCATCTCACCGCAGTTATTTATAGCCACATTAACCATTTAAGATAAAACAAGACCTATTGACATCAAACAAGAATTAAAAACACAAGCAAAGTCAAACGAAACCACAATTCAAGATAAATCAAGTGTATAAACAAGATTTGTCACTTTCACCTTGTCTGATAGCGTTCCATTATTGCCTTTAGTACCATTTCCTAATGTCGCCAAGTCCTGTGATGCTCCGGTACTCTGTAGATAACATCGACGCGTGAATAATTCACGATGTTAGATAGAGTGTCAATCTCCTCAGGTGTAACGTGTCCAACATTCAGTTATTAAAGCGGTGAATGTGTGGAGTTGATAGATTACCTTCATTCGAATTCTGTGTATTTCACTATTAAGGAGCGTACTTAGACACTTATGTTTAAAGTTTACAATTGCCTGAACCTAGTCCAAATATAACACAGATAGATTCTATTGTTGACGGATCATCAATTTGATCTTTTTTAATTATATACTTGACTTGTTTAATTATCTTCTAGTAGATTAGCACTGTTAAGGTCGAATAGGTAATGATATTACAAATTTCTTGTGATCATTTCAATGCATTAACAAGATGGTGGCCGTCTTGTTAGATCTTCTCTGGCAGTTTTTGTGACAAGTCAGAATCTGTGCTCCATGGTATTATTTCCCATCTATTTCACTTGTGCGCAATAACTACATCACGCCACCAATATTATAAAATATAGAGCCAAATAACATAAGAAAAATATGAAATACCATTACATAATATTCCAAGATATCGCCAAAAATTCCCAATTATACAAAGTGTTAGATATATAATGAAGTGGTAAAGTTTGTCGCTTTATAAGTTTGTCAGTTTGTGACAATGTAGGGGGTAATATCTGGTTCTACTAAACGGATTTTGAAAATTCTTTTACAAATAGAAAGCCACGTTAATGTTGGTGCCATAGGCTATATATTAAACAAAAAAATTAAAAGACTTTTGTGGTAGTCACATTTGCAAAGTCGGAGAAAAAACGGTCGAACGAGAACATTTTTTACGAACGCTGTCTTAACGATAAGAGATATATGATTGAGTTTTAAAGAAAACTTGATAATGCCTATTACCGCCCAACGAAGTGGGTACGGTTCAGCTAGTAGTTCATAAGTGAATTATGATAATAATAAAAAATCTAATTAGGCGTTTGTTAGAAATTACACTGTTTTCAATGTAAATTAAAATGTGTGGATATAACGCAGTACTCTCATACAATAAAAGCTAAAAGGCAACCTCGTACAATAAATGTCAACATTAAGGCAAAAGTTGAGCAAGATTAATGAAATGGAAGCGAATATAACAGAATAAATCCTGTTATATTTTTGTACACATCCAAGCATTCATCCAAAGGATATTAATATCATTACGTGTCTATGAGCTTTAATGATAACATCGTTATTATGGTCATGAAACAATACAATAGATTAATGACTCTTAATTATATCTTACTAAAATATATACATTTTTTAATTCAGCTGCATGTATATTCTACTTAGGTTTTAACTTTTGTATATAGAAGTTTGGATGTTTGAATTAATATAAAACCATTACAGTATTATTTCCTACTTTATAAGGCAAAAGTATTGACTGTTCTATTAAACTGCATAAATCACTTTATTCGAATATATATGAAAAAATCAAAATTGATAAAATAAGACTATATTGTTTCGAGCGAGCACAACTTTCATTGCATTGTAACATTTGTATTTAGACATATTAAAGGATTTGTACTGTGAATCTTGTACATTTTTATTTATAGTAACTAATAATAAATAGTCATCATTAGCACCGTAAATAGTCAATATATTTAAAAAGCTTCTAATAACATGTCGGCAATTGCTAAAGTGATATATTTATCTCTAAATCCTTGCTCTTAACATATTATTTTCCCACTCGTAACGTATCTAGTTACATTACTAATAATACTCTTTTTTATTACAGGTACGTGTTGTAGCAGTATTCAGCTCTCGTAAGGTTTTCATTCCACCTTCATTTAAGATGATAATGTTACCTGATACTACATGTGGTAATGTCATTTAATAGTGTTATCCAACATCTTTAATTATAATCTACAAATGATTCAACACAAGTGTTACTGTATCTGATGCTGCTTTTGTAATTTACCTTCACTACAATAAGTTAAAGTGTTTTGTTTTGTTTTATTTTATTACTAGCTGTGTCCCGCGAGTCCGTTTGCGTTGAATCTAGTGTACAAAAATAATGACTACTAAAATCATCTGAATGTATTGTCATTTTGGTCCACTTTGGTCTCGTGCTTAGTTTGCGATGTCATTAAAATTACAATAACTTTTGAATAGAGTAAACCGTAGCCGAGAAAAGTATATAAACACTTTAGACTGACATTTTATACATCATAGACATAATACGTATGTCGTATAGATATTAGTCATAGTATTAGAGATGTGTTCTCAATGTCGAAATATGTACGCATAATATAGCCTATGCCGGTTGATTGCCACAGTGTCGAACAAAAACACAATCGTGTTTTCGATCTGTTCGACAGCAACTGTCTGTACGAGACACGTTTACAACATTGGAATTCTTCTGAGTGTACAGTTTTGTTACATTTACGAACGTCGATTTTATTGCGGTGAAAGAGAAATGGCTAACGAAGTAATTCAAATCACTGTTGATTTATCGAGTGTGATAAATGTTTGGGTCCAAAAAATTACCTTTAGGCACGTTGTTCTGTTAACTTCCTAAAAGATTGTGATGTCTGCGGCTTTATAATTTATTATTTACAAGTTCCTTTGTAATGTCGTTTCACCATTTTAGGAGCAAAGGGTTTGACAAACGCGAGGGCAAGATACACGTATAATGACTATTTAAATAATGAGTAACATATTTATGATAAAGTTTTATAAATTACTTTTATTGCAGTTATATTTGCTTAAATATAATTCAACTACTTACAAGTCATGCCCAAGATATCACTGTTAAATTTCTTTAATTATAGATTATTCATAATGTAACGCACTTTTGCCGTTTTAGCGACTTTGTCGCTAGATCTAGGGGATTTTGGACATGTTTAACGACATTTTTTTTTCTATCAAGCGCCTTAAAAAAAATTAGCGACTTCTAGCGACTAACTGAATATTGAAAATATTGAAGTATTTTGGTACTCATTTAATTGTAATCATTGGTGATAACATGAATTGCTGATGTTGTTTTAGGAATGCCCCTACCAGAATGACGTTTGATCTCGGGGTCGACCAGAATGAAAACAGGAAAAAGAGTTATAATGTAACTAAAACTTGTTATAACTAATCCAAGTAATGGCTTTTGTTCGTTCTATTACAGTGAAGTATTGGCAATATAGTATTTTCACCATATTGTTTACCATGGAATATTATGAAACATTTAACGACGGATTTTTTAATTTTTTTTTTTTTTTCAAAATCTAGTGACTTTTTATTTATCGTCTGGAAACTTTTATTTTTTAAACGGCAACACTGATGTAATATACTCACCTACCTGTATATCAATAAAATTGTTTTACTTTAGTCTCTATTTTTTTCGGAATAATGAAATTTTGATTTGTAATTATTTGTGGTTGAATAGGCATGACACAAACGGATTCTTTGAAGCTTATCTTATTGTCTAATATTTTCAAGATGAAAATCTAAGATCTCAATTTAGAAAGAATCAATGTGTTCCCATAGATATTTGCACTGGAAGGATTTATATGTTATTTTTTGATATAGTTTAAACTTTTATATGTCATAACTCATATAGATATTCAGTAGAAACAGTAATATGTCCGAGGTTCCAGTCGCTTCTTAAATCACTCAGTGTCCCATGATTTACAAAGCTGTTTATGTTTGTTGAAGATATGTAGGCGTTATGTTTTCTCCGAACACATCGTTACTGTAACATACAAAACGTTATTATTGAGGAAATAAACAGTTTTATTGGTATTTAGACCTCACAGAGTTGTTAAAATATTCTATAGTAGAAGTAAAAATTTTAACTATTAAATACATATCCATAGTGGATTTAAAGATAAATTTATTTAACCTATATTGAAGATATATGGTTTGCTCTAAGAGTGAAAATTAGTAGATACTAGTCATTGAATATTATTTTAAAATGGAAGAAATTTCAAATCATATCTTACTAGTTTTTAGAACTGTACTATAATGGCAATTAAGGAAATTGAAATGCAGTTTCATATTTGCTTAGTAAAGCAGTAATTTCGTAAAATATCATAATTAAAAATAGAGTCACACAAATCATATTTTATCGTATAATAATTAGGTAGAAAGTGTTCACAAAATAGTTTAATATTAGATATCAGCAGCCATACTAGAGATGCATTGTTTACTTCTTTTTTATTATTAAGTAACAAGTAGTTGATCGCTCTGAGAACAGACAGATACCTTATCCTAAGTTGACAATATGTACAGTTTTGAAATATGCTAAGTTAATAAGACGAGAAATTTATTACCAACTAGCAGGCCCGGCAGACGTTATCTCGCCCTTAAAATAAAAAAAAATCCTTGAAAATGATATACCTAAGCTTTTTCCATGAATCACTTTACGCTATTTGCATTTTGCTTGTCTCACAATATTGCTACCAATTTACGAAGAACTAATCTTATCTATACTATAATAAAACTGTAACAAGGCGAAATCTGTACATTAAATATTTTTTGAAAATTTTAATCAGGGTAGACTATGTTATCGATATAGAAGCCAAAAATAATCTTTTTACAATTTTTGTCTGTCTGTCTGTCTGTCTGTCCCTATGCACACGCATCACTCTGAAAGTACTGAACCAATCTTGACGAAACTTGACATAGTGATACCTAATATAACGAGATTACATCAAATGTACTTTTTGTCCCATAAAACTCAAAGGGTTCTTCAGGATAAAGGATTAAAGTCTAGAATCTAAACCCGTATTACTCTGAAAGTACTGAACCAATTTTAAAAATTTAAAAAAACAATTCTTTTCGCGTGATAACCAATTTGGTGCAAACGAAGTTGCACGGGTCAGCTAGTAGATGAATAAAACGTTTATATGACATATTAGATGTTATATGATTATTTATTCATCTAATTTGCATATCGTAGTATTTCTCTCAAAAGCATCTTCAGTATTAACAAATGTTAAGTCTAAATGCAGATAAATATCTTGGTTTATGTATTTTCCTGGCAACTATAAACCGAGACAGAACATTGTTAAGCCATCAACTGAACGTAAAACTTTATTTGTACCGCATCGTACCTGTACCGAGACGTTAATCTGTTTGTTCATCACTAATAGCTGAATTTTATCTCGTCAGCTTTGTTTTCTGTATCGTAAATGTGGGAACATGTTTTTTTTATTTCTTTTTTGTGTTAATGAAGCTATGAATATACACAATGGCTTTTTTATATATATTATTTTCACGGATTTGACGAAACTCGGTGCTTATTTATAAAATATTATGTCAGTTTTTTAATTATATATTATTTTATTTTTTCCTAATAGTCCGTGAATTCTGTTATTTTATTTATTTGATGACATCAGAAAACAACACGAACAATGTAAATACTGTAATTACATTTTTCCAAAGAAAATTAAATATATACTTAAGCGTCTGTGAGGTAGACGGAACAAATGGAGCACTATTTTAATCTGTGTTTGCATAGCTTTTAGTCTGCTAAACATTACTTTATCGATAGCAATTAAACGACTTTGAAGTATTTTAAGAGTAATATTTAAAGTGCTTCATATTATTCAGATCGACAAAGCTAAATGTACTCGTCAGTAATTAAAGCAATTGGTAAATAGAGTACAAATACCACCCGGAATGATAAAATAACAAATTATACTTACGCCCTTCAAATGGCATGTTTGAAACAACTTGGCTCCAACTCTTGAACACGCCCCGGAGTGTGTACAAACAGAATTTGTTTACTGTCCCTTTCGTGGAAAACTTTTATCCAAGTTAAAACGTTTATTTACAATAGTGTCAAGAAAACCATCTTTAAATGCTTTCGTAGGAGTTACAGAAACATACGTTTTAACCCACATTTTTACGTAACTTGTACTGTTTCATTGTCCGACCGTGTAGTATGGAGTGATCTCAGTGTAATTTAATGAAACTTACAATTACTACATATCGATATGTATTGTGGATACATTTATTCTCTATAAGTTTTAAGCGTTTAATCATAATCTCACGTGAAATATAAGTGACGACTTGCTCTAATATGGGAAGCATGCTAAACATAGAGGGGAATGAATCCCAAGTGCAGCTTCCGAAATATAACATCAGTTGCTTGAAAACAGAGGAGTTGAAGTAGAGATAGTAGAAATAAGAGGCAAAATGACTGTCAATAGCGATTTTCTAAAAATTAATCATTTTGATACTTCCCGCTACGGTTATTAAGTTTTTTACTGGTTACCATAAATCTTCTTATATATAGATGTTCTTCGATAACTGCTCTGCACTCGACAGTCAACGTTGTTTCATGACAATGTTAGAATGGTATTATACAAAAGCAAAGCTATATGTGTATAACCAAATTAAGTTCGTATAACGCTAAAATATTACATTGAAATCATATGGTTTTTTATCTCTCAATTTGTAGCTAGTGGAGGAACCTATTTAAATATTTATTTGAATTATATTATGATTCTAATTGCTTAACCCCTTGGCTGTTTTTTTTAAGAACCAAATCTCAAAATGGCGGACTATATTTATTAAATTTGTAGTCAATTTGTCGCTTAACCGGTGTCTAATAAGATTTATTACATTTGTTTGAATTGAGTTTAAGCCATCAGGGTTGTCGACAGTCCTGGAGTTAACTTATAGTACGATGTAGGTTAGTTGAAGTCACAAAATGAAAGAACTAAGGACATAGTTCCCAGCGGTAATCTACCATCAGTTTCCGCTATTAATAAAAGTGTTCCAGTCTTAATAAATAAACTTATAGAAACATGGTCACAGGTGCAAGAAAGTTATTTGGTTGCGTGCTCAATAAACCGACTTGAAGTAGGATCGCGTGTTCATACTTTGGTAACAAACCTTAACTGCTTTCACTTCGTTTTTCCAACACCACTTTATATATAGATGTTTCCTTCACAAAATGGTTTAATATGAGGACTTCCTTATACTTGTTGGTAAACAAACCGTAATTCACACACAACTGTGGTCATGTACCATGTACAATGCTATTAGTTTAGTATTATATTATTAGTAGTATAGTGCATTGAAAGTTATTCTTGAACCGATCAGTAGTATTGAAGAGAAATAGATTGTTCGAAAGTCGAAAAGATCGACTGTAAACATTTTACGGGTGCAGCATGGCATTTTTTTTGCTATTCTGAATACTAATGCTAAACATTATATATGTTATTATTTTGAAATTGTATAATAGGTTGTGTTAAAGAAACACCTATTGTATTCGTGTAAAGCCTTCAAAACAAATATAATGAAGGCATGCGATTATCTTTTCTTACACATAAGTCAGTCCCCATTCTAGTATCAATGTTGCTATTGTGAATACTAATGCTAAACATTATATATGTTATTATTTTGAAAGCTGTATAATAGGTTGTGTTAAAGAAACACCTATTGTATTCGTGTAAAGCCTTCAAAACAAATATAATGAAGGCATGCGATTATCTTTTCTAATATAATCTTCCCTGCTTACTTCATTAAGAGAATACGTAATGAAATACATTGTTTGTGGAACCTTAGGGGAGCAGCGACTACCAACATTTACTGCTTTATTCATAACCTTAGATTCGTCGATACTAAACTCTCAGTACAATCGGCAACCAAAAATCAAGCGATCTTCAACTCTATCGTGAGCTCGATAAAGTTTTAAATATTAACACTGATGTTTTTATAAATTTTGTAAGACTATGAGGAAGTCAGCACCTGCGACCTCATACATCAATGTATAACGTATGTGTATTTTTAAAATGGGACTAATACGTGACAGGGGAACGGAGTCGGAACTTTTCGTATATTTCAAGGGAAAACTTTTCAGGCAGAAGGGACCGTAATAGTTCTCATGCGGCGAGCATATCAATGAAGAGATTTGCTAACAGATCCGTACGAGGGAACATCAGACAATATATAAAAATACGACTTCAAATTCATATAAAATAACTGCAAGTTGTTTGGTTAGTACACGATTAGTGATACGACTTACTATAAGATTTTACAAACGTAGGTAATATTTGCGAAACCCTGAGAAAGTTTTATAAATTAATGGATCATTTATTCACATGTTTATTCCGTAGTATCATTTTTTAATTCATAATTTAAAATTCGTAAAAGTATTATTGATAATTTTAAGGGTTTACTAAATAACGTACACTCCTCGACCTATACACAACAGGGTTTTCAGTGTTATTTAATTATTTTCTTCAGGAAGTTTTGTATGTGTAATACACGCAAATTAAATTTATAGAGAACTAGCTCTTGCTTGCGGCTTCGCTCGTGTTAATGAAGATTTCGTGTTTCTCTCTAGAAAATTATTTTTTTTGCATAAAAGGTACCGTATGTCCTTTTCTGCAACCATGACAACGTGTCTGAAAATCTCATATTGAATAGTTAAAGCGTGACAGCGTGACAATCAAATATACATTTATATTTGTAATATTAGCATAGAAAAAAGGCAAGGTGATGGGATAAAATTATAACAAAAAAATTAAAAGCGTTACATATCTGACGCTCGGTTCCCAAATCTTTTTAGGTATATCAATAGAATCTATTATAGTACGAAATTATATATCTTAAAAAGGTATCCACAAAATTCTGCTACAGTATATGTCTATCTCTCATAATTAATGAACGCATACAAACCATATTCATTTTTTATATATAATTTAAAAAAAGATTATTTGCGAACTTATTGAGATCAAAACGGTATTTATCGAACTCTTGTCTCGTTAGAAATTTTAATAACTTTGGGGATTTGATGTAAATCAAGACTTTATATATATTTCGATGATTATTTTAAAAGATACCAATCGCATTTTAAATCGTGTGCAACAAAAAAAAATTTATGGCTAGTTTTATGAAGCTATTTTGACTGCCTAAATCGCTTATGACTAGAACACCAGTGTGAATCGAGGGCCTCTATATTTATGTGTTCGGTGGTATCCACATGCGCCATAATATTGGTTGAATTATAGAAGCAATACTTTACAAAAGTGTTCGAAATATGAGGCATAACAATATTCCACGACCTTTCCACACTGCTAGACATTCACTCGATAAAGATTGTTATATTCCTAAATTCAAATATATTCGCGAAAGCGCCTTCTCACGGAGTCTCAATGTCGTGTAAAAATATATCACGTACGGATCGCTGTATTTTTCAAAACGCTTTTTTTGTGAATACAAAAGTAATACGTGGTATTTATTTTAAAAGAAGCTTTTTTTGAAGAATCCTGTTATTAATAATTCATCCACAATTTTTGTAATTTACAGGCATTTTGTATCACGCCTTTTTTGTATCCAATAGATAACCGTTTTTAAATTACAGTTTAAGTAACATTTTATGATCAGGAAAACATTTATTTATTTACATTTGTCTACACAATGATAAAAAGGTCGAGGTAATCACAAGGACTGCCGGCAGAAGTAAAAACTGAAAGCAATGAAATAACTGTGTTCATTATTGAATTTTTATGAATTATAGTGTGAAACGTTTAAATTTAATTTGTAAATTGAAATTATTAACATTAGTTTTATTTTAACATCTATTGGCACTTGGTATAATGAATATATACATCTGAGTACAGTTCATTATGTAATCAAACAAAACATATGAGGGACTGCATAAGCTCAATAAAAAATATCAGTGTTACATGTACACAGGCCGCGATACTGCACGCCACTAATCTGAAGCAAGCGCAAAACGTTACGAGTATGTGTAGTCCGATGAAGCTGTTAAGGCCTTGCTAGTTCATTAGCGTAGTCAGTTCGATAAAAAAAAAGTACGAGTATGTCGCTGACGCGAACCCAAATTGTTCCCCGACTGAAAATCGCTCAACGCGGTTCAAAAACTTATAATCGACATGAATCACAAGATTTTTTTTCTCTTTATTTTTATTGAGGGTTGTCCAGACAGAATCATAGATCTATTAATACCAATCTATAATTTCAGGTTATATAGTCGATCATTCATAAGTCATAAGTAAGTAAGACCGATAACCGATTCAAATATTACTTAGGTAATTTTCCGGACTCAGTTATTCAAGAATAGGTTTAAAATTGTAATCTATATTAATATTAGAGAGAGTTAAAGTTTGTGACGTTGTAGGGGGTAATCTCAGGAACTACTGGTCTGATTTGAATAATTCTTTCAATGTTATATAGCTCATTCATCGAGAATGGCTATAGGCTATATATCATCACGCTAAGATTAATAGGAGCGGAGCACAGGTGAAAAATGTTTCAAAATCGGGATGTTTTTCCTTTTGAGAACTGGTGCGTGTTAGTGTATCTATTCCACGCGAACGAAGTCGCGGGCAGAGGCTAGTGCAAAATAAAGATAAATCAAGCAATTGGATAATTAACTTTAGTTCGAGATACAGCAATATTATACTGAGAAACAAATAACATATTAAAAGCATAAACGATCACGCATACTCCCACGCACATAGCGGCGGAGCGCGGCGTTGCGTGGGCGAAACCAATCGCCGGAGAAGAGTTAACCGACCTTACCGTTGTTTGTAATTATTCGGCTCCAAGTCTCTATTACGCCTATACTTTCGATATAAGTACTCGACCCTTTTTACAATACCCTCCAAGACCCAACAGGAAATACATATAAGAGTTAATGAGGTATACATGCTTGGTACATGTATGAATTTCAGTAACAAATATAAGTATGGACATGTAGCTTAGCTTAGGTTAGCTCAGTTAGGTCGCGAACTGCATGAATTAGGCAACAGCTCAAGCCGAGGTGTCCCGTTCACCCTTGAGCTAGATGTCAGAATTAAATCGGCTTAGTGCCTTAATAGCTCGCCTTAGTTATAGTACGGTGAAGCTGTAAAGGCCTTGCAAGGCCAATAGCATAGTCAGTTAGAAAAAAAAAGCTCACCTTAGTAGTTCGGTAAAGCTGTTAAGACCGTGCTAGGTTAATAGCGTAGTCAGTTGGAGAAAAAAATAAACCTTGCCTGTTTTAGGATTTATTTTACACTAGTCATTAGACCGACTTTGTTTTCGTGAAAATAATTTTATTATTTCATGCGAACTACTTGAATTAATTTTAGTGTTTTTTCTTCATTTATATTTTGATTCATTAATTAGCATTTGTTGCTTCATTAACAACTCTTACTACTTGTTTACGAAAATTTTATCCACCCGATAATTTGTTTTAATAGACACGACCAAACGACAACAAGACAACAATTCCGCCAAGCGCCAGTCGAAGTCTTCTCAGTCCCCCCCTTGCGCGAGGGACGAGCGAACTGTTCGAGGCATATTGCCTTCTTCAGTGGCTTGTCCGGCGATGCCCGTGATAACGGGCATGTCCTTGGGTGGCACGTAGTGATTCGCGGTGACGGGGTGTAGCCTCCTTTCGGTGGTCGTCGGGCTTCTGTTGTGGTACGGTTGCGCGGTCACTGGGTGAACTGGCATCTGGTCTTCACGTAGGATTCGGTTTTACTCGCGTCCTTCCGGACGCAGGGTCTTCTTCTTCTTTTTTATGGTGGTCTTTTACGAGGGAGGGTCATTGGCTGGCGCCATGTGGCTTCCTGCCGCTGACTCCTCGACATCTACTTGAGGAGGGGTAGCAAGCTTTCTCGCCTTCCTGATGTCACCTGACCGAGCGATAGTGCTTGTTTTCCTGTTTCTGTATTCCTTCCTGTACACCGGACATAGTGTCACTTTTTGAATATGTAAACCAATTCACCCCTTCATTCCGCTCGAGCTGTGTGAGGTAGGTAGTCTTGGATTATTTGGTTCTTCCGCCAAGGAACAGACAATAGACAAATATTTCGGACTAACAGTCGCATGTCATTCGAACACAACGATCACATGATAGCGCGAGCTATTTGTGCTGTGACGCCATCTCTGAATAACAAACTAAATCTTATGTGATTAAAACTAACATCAAAATTGTATTGTCATTTTTTTTTCTTTTCTTGAACATTACATAAATTATATAATTACTGCTTAGTCCATGTGAAAAGTCTCAGGTCCAGTATAAAGCTTACAGAAAATTGTGAAAAGTTATCTGTTACAAAAATCTCACCGAAATGGATTCAACCGTTTCAAAGATTAACTTCGACGAGCTTACAAAAATGTAGTTCGTTTTTCTTTTAACTAAAACGTTGTTGATGAACTTGATCTTAAATGAAATGAATGATCTTATAAACGCGATTTAGGTATCCAATATAATATTATTTTGTTGAAAACCTTATGTACCAAGCCATCTGTTACTAATGTATCAAAAAAATTTCTTATTTATTACTTCGTTCCCAAAATTTTCCTCGTGGAACATTAATATTCCACTTACATATACGAATTTATCTTCAATAATTCTTTCAATTTCAAGTGCTACTTACAAATTCAATATTTGATGACACACAGCTAACGAAAACATTGTAGTTTCCTTTACAATACACTTGAAGACCAAACGCTTGTACAGTTCTACATAAGTATCTCTTAAAGAAATGAGGTTGTAAAAACCTTTACAACAATTGTGTTTTGGAATACAATTCGGTTTCAATCTAGACGTGTTAAAATAAACGAAGTTTGTCACAAGAAATTTGGACATGTAATTAACTAACTGCCGTCTGCGACTTTGTCTGATTATGTATCTTTATAAACGGATACAATATATATTTTTATCTAGATCTAGCGGTATATACTGCGATCGCCGAAATCGACAGAATTGTTGTCAAACTTATTTGACACTTAGTATTCTATCTTCCAGTTAAAATATCTTATATATACTGATCCAATTGTCTCATAGATTAACTTCGACTAACAACAGCCATTTTCAATTTTGTTTAGATTTCAGTAAAGAGTACATGATATATTTTCTAAAAGCTTGCTAGAAAATGTAATTTATTATTTTCAATAGACTATATTGCTTTACTGGCATCGGAAACCATTAAGGATCTAGAGTGTTGAGCTCAAATTTGTTAACTCGTAAGTTCGTTATGATGCAAAATGTTTGAAATAAACCCACTCATTTTAAATATACGACAATATACCTGTAATATATATAAAAGCAAATAGCTTATGTGGCAGATTTATGCGAGTAACGGTTGAATGACGCGTGGTATGTGCATATTGTGTAAACAAACTTAACATATTAATCAATATTTGTCTTCATACACGTTTCCTTCTAAATACAATGAATTAACCAAAGACAGAATTTGTCGTTATGCTATTTATATTCATAATTAGCGATATGCTTACTTTGTTTGAGCTTTCGGTTATCGTATACTAAAAAAAGATAATTTTTTCTAGTACATGAGTCTACATAAATAGTTGTTTTACATAGGAAGTTTAAGTCTAACGTCAAGTCAGTCTTGCTGTGTGAATGTGAGACATGGAAGATAACCGTAGGTTTCACACACCAGCTCCAGGTCTTCGTTAACTGTAGTTTACGTCATATCTCGAGAATCTTATCGCCAGAGACAATCCGCAATGCAGAATTAAGAAAAATGTGTCATGAAGATCCATAGACCATCAAGTGCGACGCCGTAAATGGATCTGAATCGGCCACACTTTGCGAAGAGACAACAGCCATATCCCTAATCAGGCACTGGACTAGAATCCCCAATACAAGCGGAAACATGGTTGACCTAGACAAACCTGCCGAAGATCTGTGCTCGTGGAGACCACGAAAATTGAGCTTACTTGGAGTGAGGTGAAGCATCAACCTATCGACAGATCGAGATGGAGAAGCATTGTGTTTGCCTTCGGCACTACAGTTTGGGGACATAGGATTCCAAGAGAGAGAAAGAGGCATAGGAAGTTTATAAATAGTTTTTGTGCGTAACAGTTTTAGTTGTAATACGAAAATTAATAACAAAATATAAGTATATATGATATGTGAGAATCATTATAGTAGATAAGTGAAAAGTAAATAATCATTAAAATGATGTGAAAACAAAATAAAAAGATGTGAATTTGAACACAGAGTCAATAACCACGAAGGGTATCGGTTTCAATTTTATCAATTATCTTACGAATAATATATTACGTTACACTGACTGCGCTTGCGGTTTCACACGCATTTCTTATTGTTTCTTTCTATTATTATTAGCTATAATAAATAATTGATTTATAGCAAAATACATGTTGTACAATCGTAGATAAGTAGATGTATCGTGGCGCCACCTACTGGCAGATGATAATAAATGTAAAAAACACGTTTTCGATGGTCAAACTTTGTTTACATTTATCAATTTCAGATAAACATACCGGGTGTCACTTTTTATAGACGAGATATAAATTTGTTTCCCGAGAACTCTTATCCACGTTTATAAGTTCTAAGACATAAACCATTTGCCCATTGTTGTTAAAACTTGTGTCAGTATCGGTCCCCGGGGACCGCAAACTTTCTCTATAAATGCTGCCTTTTTGCTATTGTCTTTTTTTACTTTCCTATAGAAAATTCCAACTTTAACGACGTCCCCGCCATTTTCATTAGGTATTAAGGACTCATGCATAGTCAGCGGAGAAAACGTTCTTACTTTGTTCGCCTTTATAAGCTTTTTTATTTTCTTTTATAAATGCTCGTTTCTAAACGACTAACCCTGGTCCAATATACTATAATATATTTTTTTGGAAACTTAAGTACGTTGTATGTCTGCCTCCTTTTTGAGTGGTTTCTCGTAACGTTTGTAACGTCTCACAGTCTGCACACAGGAATTAGTGTATAATTTCGGATTATGCAGTCAATTCATATAATCTCATGTCGCTTACGTCCTTGTAAAAACAACTTTAAATCATTCAAGTAAGGTTGAATTTGCAAAATCATAAGTTTATCGCATAACTATATATATATATATATATACTATATATAATCACGTATGTATTTTTGCGGTCAGTTTTGAGTGCTACTTTTATTCGAAACTGTGCGTCTTGAGTTTCTCTATATGTCAATGTATGTAAGGTATTAAAGTTTATAGATGGTTATAACATTTATCTTTAGTGTCAGTGTATTCTCTATAATCTCATTTTGATATTTGTTTACAGTGTGATAAATATTTTAATTTATCGTTATCAAGATCAAAAACAAAAAAACGCTAGAATGAGAAAACATACTCGTAAACATATTGTTTATACTATTTTCTTTAGTCATATTCGACGTTCTTTTGTAATTTTTTTTCAGCCATTGTCATTTTCTCTGCGTTTACCCAAATAGCGATGCTGCATAAAATAACAAGTAATTATTTTTAACGATCCTGTTTTGTTTCCTGTCTGCCAGTCGCGGTAATGATTTATAAAGGAGTACTCAGTTATCCGCTTCATGGAAAAAAGTTAAGAGCCCTCATTTTAAGTTGTCTGATTTTCATATTTTCAAACCACAATCTGAGATTTATTTAATCGTATGGCTATAAGAGTATGCATCTTTTATTATTGTCGCTTGATTATATTTGTCGTTGTGAGGTTCAATTTATGTGGAATATGCGCACATGTGAAAATTGCGTCTAGATCATGGCAATTACATCTGATGGAATCCCTAAAACAATCTACTAGATGTAACACTCGCCATCATGGTATGTTTAGGTGTATCATGTTTCCCCATCAGCTGGAGTATAATGAGCAATTAATTGTCCTCCGATATTTGGTTAGTTATGGTGTATTCCACATTCTATTTACAGTCAAAAGGCGTTGTCTCAGAATACAAAACGTTATTATTCACATTTTAACTTTTTGTACATACGTTCAACGTCGTATTTTATTAGCAAAAGCTTTCACGTACCGGATTTATGAAAAAAATAATAAAATTTACGAGAGATACACGTAATATTCACACAGTCAACCCTCCAATAACCCTGGCATGATGTTCAGACAGGCCGCTTTTATATGTTATACGGTTTTACGATTCAACTTCGGAAGCGACGATACTGGTTTGATGAGAGAATCTATTACCATTTAGTCACCTGATTAGTATTAACTATGCATTCGTATATTCTGTTATATCTTTCCAGTGAGCTGACGCTAGACAATTTAGTTTAGTAGTGACCTCAATATATTTCCTTGTTTAAAAGCTCAGATGCATTGTGAATTTTGAATTTACTCCTACCTATCATATTTTTTGAAACTTATCACCGAGAAAATTTAGCATTTAGAAAAGCTAAAAATAATTAGTAGATCTTTTACCCTTATAAACTTTCTTTTATTGGCTAACGAAAATTACCTGAAACCTAGTAGTGTTGACCTATTAAACTGCACTTCGAATTATACATGGTATGGAGTTCAATGACTATATACTGCGTTCGTGAGATAAACATTTCACGCGTCGTCCAACAAACTGATTTTATAAGTTTCCTGAGCTTTTGCAAAGGTTTTTAGCAGCGATGCGGTCCGTCGGTGACTACCCTATATCGGCTGAGAAATTGGGCGCACAATGTTATTTATCATTGCCTAAGCATTTCACGTGGCGTCGTTTTCTAAATACATGTATTTAGAGCACAATAAATCAGTTTGGGAATTTCATTTGCAGTAAACACAAATGTTGACATAAGTATTCACATTAGTATATTTAATAATATGTATTTATCAAGGTCGTTTTTAAGAAGACTATAAACTCTATTAGATAAGTAAAAAAAACCTCGATTATTGTTTATAAAGACATTTACATGCGACAAAGTTTTTCACAGACTTAGATATTTACAATTCGGCCTTTTTACGTTTAAATTTCGGTTTACGTTCGCCATCTAGCACTCTGTCACCGATATCCCTCCTTACGCCAGCTGATTTTGTAATCTATAATTTGTACTGTAATTGATTGGCTCCTAATGGTCCAACTATGATGCTTATAATGTTCCTCACTTAACGGTCTTTAAGATTTGTCCTTATGTTTAAAAAACGTAAAGTTGGCTTTTCTTGATTTTTATTTCATAATCTCACAAGTAAACTCCTCAGAGAAAAGCTGTCAAGTCACTTCAGAAGTTGTATTGTTATATAGTCAAAATAAACATCAGAAAGTTGATAGTACAGACGGACGTTGTGTTTTCACTGTATTAGTTTCTGTTAAATTGTGTCCGTGTCGTGCTATGCCGCGTCGCGCCTCGAGCACACTTCCAACTACTTCTTGGGATAACTACGTCGTACTCAGATTTCACTTTGCAAATTCTAGACTTAAGATTTTACGTACAAAGTGTGATGGAACTTTTGTCTCACTTTCATGTATTATCTCAAAACAAAGTAATGTTAATAGTACTTATTTTCACGTTCATGTCGTGTTAGATTATTTTTAAAATTATTTATTTATTCTCAAATATTTCCTACAATTCGTTAACTCCATTATGACAATTATTTCATTAAGTTTCAAGCTACCACTTATAAAAAAAATGTTGATTAATAAAACTAAACAGTACAAGTTGAAAGCAGTAATTTCATACTTTATTAGTAGTCCGGTGAAGTTTCACCGCTTCTACAACACAACAGCTGTTAAGACCTTGCTGGGTCAATAGTGTAGTCATTTCGAAAAAAAAACATAATTTATTTGTTAAGTCCTTAATTAAATTATTTTTGTAATTTCAAATCCTAACATACATTTCAATATAAAATAAGACAGGAGAGCTTCAAAATATCACTATTTTATAAATATATTTATTATTGCGATCCTGACAAAAACAATAACAATAAAATTACTTTCCTTATGATTTAACAGATAGAATGTTGTTGAATTTATAGAATTTGGAAGTTAATTTTAATTTAATGTTCTACATATTATAACAGTGTGATATTTAAAATATTAATATGATAGAGTTGGTGAGTTTTTTTACTATATAAACCCATTATGTTATGTAAGTTCATGGTTTAAGTGGTTTGACTTCACATGTACGTGTGTGGAAAGGGAAGGAATTGCGTCGAAATCGCCGTTTCCCTTTCGCGATCGATCGCTCGTTTCCGGTGCAGTCTCGGACAGCACGCCACCTCGCGGTCTCACGGTTAAACTTGGGGTACATAATTCAGTGTTGCTATTCGACCATATAAACACACTTATTTTATTTCCCAAATAGTCAATAACTTTTCAACGCATAACCCTTCCAAATAAAAGAGATATAATTTAAAAAAAGATGTTATTCGAAAAAGGTTATTGTGAAAGTCCAAACTTATCAGTAACTTCAACATTGTCTGCATATAATTTTTTTAACGTTTTTCTCGGCTGTTTCAAATATTATTTTCTTTGTTATTTAACTATTGATGAGATTTAGTGTTATGATTGAAAAAAAAATTAGTCCAAACCTTTATTTAACCTTTACAAGTCTCTATTTGTGATACTTTAAATCTACAAAACAATTTATTACACAATTAATTATATATAGGGTATAATTGTATTTATTTTATATAGATTTTTTTTATAATTTCTATCGCCTATTTAGAAAAACAGTCGTGTATGTTTTTTAAAATTGCTATTTATTACCAGGCAACACAAATCGCATTACGTCAGGGGGTCCCATAATTAGCTGAGCTTTATTTTGAAGAGGAAACTCGTTAGAGTAACGGTCCATTAGACCGAGATTGCGTTACACTAATACACAATAATATTGTTGTGAATGGACCTTCAGAAACGAGGGGACGAGACGCGCGGCCGCCGACAAGCCACGTGCTCCAACCAGATTACTACTCGGACGGACCATAGAAAACTTTTCTTTGTGAATACACCGTTTTCATTTAAACACAGAAACACGTTTTTGGAATTATCAACATTATTTTCCAAACATTATATATCTATGTTATGTTCATGACAAACGACATATCTAAATAAAGTATAAAAGTAAATCATTTCTATATTCTCTAGTTAACGCTACAGATGACAAATGTGCTATCGACTGTAACTGATAATTTCCTCAACTTAAATTACTCACTGATCGTGTGCAGCAAGTAATATTCTTGAAGGAATTCTATTCTCTTTTATAAGCATTATTAATCTTTTTAGTATAACGTGACATATTATGAAAAGTATAAAACAAAGTCCTGTCGCATCTGTCCCTCTATCTGTTTGGAATCAACTCATAAACTACAGAACTACTTCTCGTGCTATTTTCACCAATAGATAAAGTGATTCATGAAGGTTTAGATGTATAATTTGTCAAAGTTTTTTTTTTATTATCAGGGTGAGACAACGTCCGCTAGTAGAGTATACGCGTAATGTATAAAAGTTACTGTTTTCCTGAATTCCCTTCATGATATGCCATTGTTAAATTTACGATCTCTTTTACTCTTCAGTGGTTAGTTTTATTAAATTAGTAAGAAATAAAACATCAACACACATACAATCTTTTTTTACGATTAACTGAAGGAGACTACACTGCAAAAGTAGACAATGCGCCAATGAAACTCCTAATATGAGAATGTATTAAATACGAGGTCTGTAAAAAAAAACGCTGACTGTTTGAATTGCGCGTCGTTGGTTTCAGGAGAATCCGCTTTCTATCACTAGATTCGTTCAGATCAGCTAATTAAAATGCCATGTTCCGGTCGCATATATATTCATTTGTTGATAAGCTACATAGTTTTTAGTAAAGAGTGTTTTCTTTTTATTTGTCGGATTGTAAAATGGACAGCCTGAAAGAGCAACAAATTTCTGTGAAATTTTGTGTGAAACTCGGAAAATCTGCAAGTGAAACATTTGCCATGCTCAATACGGCTTACGGCGATGTTCCCGTGTACTGCATGTTTCAAGTGACATAAACATTTCAAGGGTGGGTACCGGTCGGTTGACGACGATGAGCGTTCTGGGCGTCTTTCAGCATCAACTGACAACCCACACGATGACGAAATCAATATCCTGGTGCACGCGAATCCACGTCTGACCGTTAGGGAGCTTGCCGAAGACTGCAGGATATCAGTTGGGTCTTCTTAAGAAATTTTGACCGAAAAAATTAAGAAGCACCGCGTCGCTGCGAAATTTGTGTCACGCCTGATGACCGACAACCAAAAAAGCAATCGCTTCCAGGTTTGTCAGGAACTGCTTGATCGTTCAAATATACATGAAAACTTATTAACATGGCTTCTTCCTGTTCCCAAAACAAAAACAAAAAAACAAAGAAAGAAGATTTGAAACGATTTCGAAGATTAAGGCGAATGCAACAAAGGTCATCAGAAAAGCAGCATTCCAGGACTGTTTCAAGAAGTGGAAACACCGTTGGAATGAGTGTGTGCGTTGGAAAGGAAAATAATTTGAAGGGGACCCAGACGTGTAACACCCAAATAACTTACTTTTTTATGACTTCAATCCGTGTAATTTTTTAAGAGACCTCGTATTTATAATGACGCTTCCTACACAATTGTTACAAGTAAATTTAGAAAGTGAAGAGCAATTTACCACTTAAAATTACATGGAACATAGTAATGAATATAAACGTGCCTACATAATAGAACAAATTTCTTAATAACGGTTCCATTGAAGTTGCGATAACTTCGTCGACGTACTTCAACGAGATTGCAATCGGTTGTCGCTTAACTAGATAATTGGAGTATTCGGCCGCTGCACTAATTGACGCTTATCTGCAATTT
This sequence comes from Antheraea mylitta, assembly GCA_014332785.1. NCBI lineage: Eukaryota > Metazoa > Arthropoda > Insecta > Lepidoptera > Saturniidae > Antheraea > Antheraea mylitta. The sequence goes on from JACEII010000035.1 coordinate 7,837,121, forward strand.
AAATAACTTAGATAATTTGACTATGTGACGTACTGAGACAGATTATGTTAAACTAACAATTAACAAGGAATAGTAATGATGAAAATGTATGTACATAATGGCACCATGGTTGAAATTTTATCGAAATCGAAGTGGAAGTGGAAGTGGAATAGTCACTTTGGGCTAATGCTAACTTTAACTTGCGACTTCGTTTACCTAGAAGGTGACAATATTTTAAATAATACGCACGTTAATCACGTTTTTAAAACATTATTCATCGGTGCTCCGCTCCTATTCGGCTTAGCGTGAATTTATACAGCATATAGCCTCAATCGATAAATGAGTTTCTAATACTTAAAGAATTTTCCAGCATTTCCTGAGATTAGCGCGTTCAAGCAAACAAACTGTTCAGCTTTATAATATTAGTATAGAAGCATAGACATCATTTATGTTTTGTAGTCCGGTGAAGCTGTAAAGACCTTGCCAGGTCAATAGCGTAGTCAGTTCGAGAAAAAAAAAAAAAAAAAATTTATGTTTTATAAATTTTGCAGTCTCGTAGAGCCTCGTTAAATTTGTCTTTCCTGTTTAAGGCTTCTAAACAATTATATTGACAGTTCATTTTTATTGGGACAGATATATACATATATTGTATGTATACGGTAGCACGTAACAACTGCCGATGGCGTAATCGCAAAATATTCTTCCTGCCAAAATACTTGACAAACGTTGGCCAACACTCGCCTGTCTATCGAATGCGAAATCTAATCTAATCTAATGACCCTAAATTTGATATTTTCCATTGTTATTTAGCTTTTATATAAATTAAAAAAAAAAGTACTTTGATTTATAATTACATTTTTATATAGGAATTTTGTTTGAACATTTAAATTTCATTGAAATTTCTGAGCTCGTATGCTCATATGTTGTACATGTTAATTTCACATCTAGTAGGTTACATTTGTAACAATTAGTTTGAATGTCGACAGAACTTAACGTCTATTGTAACCAGTTTTCTAAAATAAATAAAACCCCTAAAACAGCTCTCCTGGGTTCTAGAATACTCTATTCTTAACTGCAAAAAAAAGAATGTGGTGTCGTGGGACACCAGGTAGGAACGAAGTTCCTTCGGCTAATGTAAAATCGACACAATTTGCAAAAAAAAATCGTGCTCAATTTTATGTAACCGTAATTCAAATTATCAATTAAAATAACAAAATATGTTTCTTTATTTTTGTTTGACAACATAAAATTACATAGAAATAGAAAAAGAACGTGGTGTCGTGGGACACTAGGTAGGAACGAAGTTCCTTCGGCTAATGTATAATCGACACAATTGGCAAAAAAAAATTGTGCTCAATTTGATGTAATCGTAATTCAAATTATCAATTAAAATAACAAAATATGTCTCTTTATTTTTGTTTGACAACATAAAATTACATAGAAATAGAAATAATTACAAAAAAGGAGAAAGAGAAACGTATTATACACTACTCGCTTGTGTATACGACTGTCGCGCCTGCGCACGTCTCATTTAACGGTTTTATTCCACGCATTTCTCGTTACAGTTTTACTATCACATTTTTTTCAGTTCGGTCGCGCAGCAAAATCCCTACCTCGTCGAAGCCTGCCGTAAGGAACTTCGTTCCAAAAGAAAAATTACAATTCAATACAATATTTTTGGAAGGGTTAATTATGATATTAGTAAACAAAAGAACCAACGTTATCACAACCTAATGTTTTTTTTTTGTAATAATAATAAATCAGTGATGTATTTCGCTTAACCTGTAAAAAGAATATAGCTTATTATATGTATGAAAATTTGTTACATTCGTAACCAAGCGACATTCCAAACGAGTGAGCATATAGTCTGAATGCCAACCGTTGAATTGCCATCAGATATCTCCTTTCAAACTTCATTATTTTATGAAACGCTACAACTACGTTTAATTTATTACTAGAATAAACCGCAAAGCAAAACTTGAACCGCAGATATAAATTTGGTTAGCGAGACCTATTTCGTTGATAGTAAAATACTCGTAACTGTTCGTCAACTATGAATTTTCTGATGTAGTTAATGTCAACTGTGCATATTCAAATCAGTGGATGTGCACTTGTGAAGCGTTCTAATGTTTCATTAATTCATTATTATTATGTATATTTGTTATTCCTTCTATGTTTTAGTTGGAGTAGTTTTATAATAATTAAAAAACAATATAATTTAAATAAATGATATCTAACATGAATTGGCATATCATATTTCACGTACACGAGAAACACAATAAAAATGTATTTATGAATACAATATTTTACATTCTAAGCGTGTCTGAGAGTTGGTCCAGGAATCCAGAAATTAACTTAATTCAATTTGATTCCATTGCTAAGCGTTCCAATTGAAAAACTTTTACATATTTTAGAAAAATATCATAAACTATTTAAAGTAATAAACTATAGTGAACTACTTCAAAATTTTTTCATTTATTAATGCTAGCTGTATATCATTTCTTCATAGCTTCCTTTATACATTACAAATGGCTTCCGCCTTAATCCAAAAAAGTTAGACATGCGTTAAAGACATAGTTTAATAAATTAAACACAAAACAGTATCTTACACTTGTTGGGAGAGACACGATTTGAATATTGTTTAAATTTAATCATAGTATAATGCTTGTCTACACTGACAGTTCTTATTTTATATTTATTCTATTTGCCGGCAATAGACGTTTGGTATTTAATTAATGATTTCGCGAAAGCAACAACGTTGGAAGATGTAGATGAATGAAACAGTTGTAGACATTCATAAGTAAATCACAACTATTACTGTGTGATAGTTGATAATTTATTTTATTGATCAACTAAAATTGTATTGCTGTTTCGTTTAACGAATCTTGACTTAGTATAATATAAATTTAAGTAGTTATTATTTTTATAATAACATAATTTCCACTTAAACATAATATCAGAATATAAATAAATTTTCCTAATAAATATCAGAGCAAGAATATTATTCATAAATTCAGATTGTTTGCAAAATATTCGTTTGTAATGAATTTTTGAATGATAAGATTGAATTGAATGAATGCTATTCAGAATTTCAGAGTTACTTGCATTAACATTTAAACCAGATGTTTAGCTAGACACAACTTAAACACATATGTTATAAAGTATTATAAACACAACATAGTTTTCAACAAAGTTTTAGATTTTAGAAACTGTTTAATAAAGACACATACTCGTATTTAAACGTACATGTTTCTTAATCAACCTTTTTTTTCGAAGTGACTACGCTATTGACCTAGGAAGTTTCACCGGACTACCTTAATAAACCTGTAATAATGACTTAGTATGATTATACCTAAAAATACCTTTTTTACTTGATTTTCAACACTTATATTCAACGAAATAGATGTAGTGTAATGCATCAGGTCTCAATTTAACATTCGCTTCATTAAGACAATAATTATATATTATAATAATTTGTAATCGAATATTTAGTTCACAGAAAACCTGTAGTTCTTTAAATAGCCTCGCATCGGCGCCACGTGAACACGTACCTACGCATGCACTGTCCACTCACAGACAGACAGTAATAGCAGTTAGCAGACATCATATAACATTCATAACGACCTCCGGAAGGATTTCAAAACATGCAAAGGAAATATACCATTTAAGTTTATGGATATCGAAGAAGGGGGGACAAGCTTTATTGAGAAATAGAGGGTGACGTATCTGATGGAAACGTGCCTGAGTTATAAAGGGTGGAAACTGGTATTTTCAAGATATTACCGTCGTAAATCCACAACAATAATGGAGCACGCAATTTAACTAAAAAAACGATATATATATATATATATATATAAAATCAACTAAAATGTATAATTTGATAACAATACTTTACTAACTGCCTATAAAGATAAAATTCGTAAAGATGGATTATTTTCATATATTTAAACTAAAATAAATATAAATTCAGAAACTAAAGAGCAAAATAGAAAGGATATTCTAAAATCCGTTAGAGATAGGACGACCAATAAATTTTTGATAATACGCATCTCTTACAATAGGAAAGTAATTCCCTTTGATTTCGCAATATCATAGGGTCGTCTGTATGAGCCAACGTTTTACAATAGACCCTGGAGCATGTGTTATTGTCCATTACGAATAAAATACTATCGGAAAACGATTTGGAGAGCAGACGGTGCGGAATCCTCACAAAAGAAACAGACCCCGCCAAAGAGCGAATAAAACAAAGAAAAGTTTTTATAACACTCTGAATTGCCGTTATCCAGCGCGGCGGTATACTCATGGATAAAAGTGTTACCTCAGAGGGTATTCAAGCGAATTCCAAAGCACTAGGTGAAACTTTTACAGCAATAAAATTGAAACTTGTCGAATTCAGGCAAGCCGCGGCTACTGCAGACTTTATTTATGATATGTTTTAAATTTGATCAACTATTTTGCTATATATACGTCGGAATTAAGATAGTATTAAACTTTGTCTTTTTATTATTGTTTTATTACTAATATTGTTGCGAAAATAACCAACCTAACGACATAAAATACAATAGATTCACTATAGCGACATGATTTAAGTATTTTAATAGAAAGGTACAGAAAGTTCTAGATTGAATTGAAATTATATAGATGACAAGATATCAGTGTATTATAATACATTTGGTGTTCAAGTGAAAGAAACACGATTTTTGTATAAATGATGCTTGACGGCACTTGAAAGAATAAAATCTAACGCCAATATATTATGTTTCCACGATTTCAAATATCTATACATGTATAAATTTGGATCCTATTATGTAACTAAAAAATATCGTTAACACGTAATAATATTTCCCATCGTTGTCTATTCTATGGCGTTACGAATTAAATTTAAATTTTTAAATTTAAGTAAATTCTGGATAATTGGATCGAACCAAGTACGTTGTCCGAAGTCTGTGGTTTCTGTTTTATTTAATGAATACGTAACTAAATTTCGTTGAAAATTTAATTCGTTTCCTTAAATTACCAGAAGCGAATGTCTAAATTTGCTTATTTCATTGGGAATAATATTGTTTTAGAATAGTAACTGTTAGATAAAGTAAACACTAACTATATGCTTATAAATTAATGTCGCTATTATTTTTGTAGCATGATTCTTTAATAATTATTAGACATTAATGAATTAAATTTAAAGTTTTATATCACTCTTTTTACAACTAAGTATGCATTGGAAGAATAGCCGAGAATATCAAAAGACGACGTCGATGACCAAACAATTTCCTAAATTAGTCTTATTATTAGACAAATATCTAAGTAGTCAATCATTTTTTTTCTGTAATTAAATCATTTTAAAAGATTTTTTATCATATCTGTACGTCATGCGGCAGGAGTTAAAAATATGTAATAAAATTTTGGTCACGGTGCGGCGACGGGCCGGCTCTTCCCCCCACGGACACGTCCTCCGTTACTCTCAGAGCCTGCACACTATCTTGTGATTCGCCTTCAACTTTATTGCTCTCTTTGTCTGCTTAACTTTCAATCTGTGAACGAACCTTCTTTTATTCTACTTGTTCAGATTTTATCTAAACATTAGTTAATATTATTATTAACATTAGTTCTCTTTTAGTTATTTTATTCATTGGTGATTATAAATTACCTCATAATTATAGCATATACGATGTCAGTTTCAATAGTTTTTTAATAAATAATATTACAATACTTTAACGGCAAGCCTATATAGTGTCTCCAAGTTAATTGTGTTTATAAAAATATTAATTCAGGACTTTGTTTACAAGCTAATGAGTAAATAGTATTTTTGTCTATCATAAAGTCTCATATCTCCAACTTTATCATGTCATCTGTAGTTCACAAGATTAATTTCCATTCTTTAAAACAATTAGCGCATAAATAATAAATTCTGTTTACTCATTTGAATATTCATAACAAATGCATGTTAACGACAGTGCTACATACAACTAAACATGAATTATTAAAATAACAAAAAGCAATAATTAAAATATAAGTAAATCACTTCATTCACTTCATTAATTTCGAATGGGGTAGAGTAGAAAGGTGCTGCTACTGTTTTCATTTACAGAAACATCATGTGATATAGATTATAAACGTTCATCGGGAACAGATCCAAATAGAACAGAACACTCATATTACTCTATTTTGCATAGCGACTAACTCAGTCACTAGTTCTCTTTATAAACACACATTATCTTTGGGTAATGATTTCAGTAACTCATTCAAATTCGTAGTTACCATTTTCTGTAGAAGTATTTGAATAAATTGTTCTCTCGTTTCTAAATTTAGTAATTTACCAATATTGGCAAAATTTTAAGAATTATTCCTGGAGATCTTCAGTTATAAGATTTAAGTGTGTAATTATTTTGCTTGTGTTCGATCCAACCTATTTGTTTCAGGCTTAGTTAATGCTTCTAACATAGAGTAAAGTACCTGGGAGTAGCCAACTTTCGTAGTTTGTCAAGTCGGTTTCATAATTCTATGGTTTCTAGTATCAAATATCAAATTTGTTTAAGCCACCTACAATTCATTAATTCAACCTGGACGCACTAGAAACAGAGTTTGATAAAAGTTACAGTTGTGAAGAGAATATTAAACCATGCTTTCTATACACTTCCATAATATCTAAAGAATTATATAAGTATGAAATAACAAGAAATTCTTCATTGATACGTTTTTTGTTTTCTATTTCTGTTTATATTTACACATATAAACCATACGCTATTCTCTCTATCTCAGACTTCTTGTTCTAATTTCAAGTTGCCCATCTTGAGTTATCCAAGATGCGCAAAGTAAGAAGTAATCATTATCTGTCATATTGTTATTCACATGAATCATTCAACAGTAAAGGCGGAGTTGTCGCGCCTCCAGAAACAACTTGCCTTTAAAAGCTCGACGGCCAAAGAAGCTTACCATTTTACGAAGCCGCTGTTTTATAATTAGACTTCCATTATCCTCCGCTTTTTGAAATCGGTAGTATTATTTTTCTAGGTTCTCCTCTGTTTCTCTAATAAAGTTATCACGTTCTTACATCTACAGCCTTATGCGATAAAATAGTATGTGTACCTCGTTATGTTCATACGCGCCTTAAGTATTTAGTACACAGTATGTATTACATTTTTCATAATCAGACCAAACTTTATTATTCAATTTGGTCTAAAGGGAATTGGAGTCCATAAACTCCGAGATTTATTCGAACTTAATACTTACACTACAAAAGCGGTAGTCAAATGGATGGCATTTGTATTATTTGATAATGGAATTTACTTTTGGTTTCAATTAATTATCTGTTAATGACTTTATACGGGATAGAACTATATGTGTGAAACTATATCTTATGTGTAATTTATTAGTTATTGTAGCAAATAAAAAGTGATTCAATTAAATATTTAGTGTGACCAAATTACTAATCTTTAAATTAATAAATATCTTTAAATTATTACTTAAGTTACCTATGTATTTAAAACTATAACTAAAACGAAATAAATACTTATAAGCATGGTATCTCCCATAGGAATGAACTCAGCAATTGTCACATGAGAGAATCTCTGTTTATAATTATTTATTTTTAAAGAAATGATAATAAGCTATGCGGTTATTTTGATCGTCGCATAATTATAAAGTACTTACAACGTCCCTACGAAAACCTTGAAAGATTATAAATAAACGAGAATATAAAAGCGGGATAGTTAAAAAAGCCGACGTTGCTTGTAACAACATTACGAGCGTTTCATACTAATGAATATTACATTAGCTTCGACTTTTGGTAGTATCTTTTCATAACATTCTTAGCATCCGTTGATCTGCGAGACACTCCACCACCCTGATCATTTGAATTTAAAATATCGAGTTGATGCTACTAAATATTTAATTTATTATTACTCTCTTATCAGCGGTTTGGTAAAATAATAGAATGTACAACATCTTAATCTCTGAAAAGGTAACAGAAAAAGTATAATCTTATTTTGGATTATGTAACACAGGCATATTATTCAGTCTTTATAATAATACTCTAGTAGACTATAGAAACGAAATACTTATCATTCCAGTAAAAAGTCGGGGAACTTATGACCTAAGTATTTATATACTTTATATGTTTTGCTTTTGACCACAATCTCATCTGATGGTTAACAACTTTATGGTAGAATATGGCAAGCACGCTAGACCTAGAGGGGGCTAGCTCTTAAGGTCTCAACAGGTGCTTGATGACAGATTTTCAACTTTAGAGTTGTAGCTAGCCAGCCGGATTTAGAAAGAACCTTACCACCAGGCTATAGTTTCCATACGATATTTTCCTTAACTGTTTATGTTCCGACGCAGTTGCAGGATTCCAATTTATGTTAACGAATGTTGTATCCGAACAACTATTAACTAAGCTATCATCGCTTCAGATACTAAGTGTATGCATTCACGCTTATCTCCACCATCCGCACTATCTTTTCTATTTTACCATAATTGGTTCTTACCAATTATAACTCTCGGAAAGTTCTGATATTTTAATAAATTATAAAGGAACATTCCTGGTGGATAGTTGCTATCTTTCCTACGTATCTATACCTATACGAGTATATAGCTCAAGTAGCCATATTTGATTAACTAATTAATTATAATGTTTATTTATTATTGCTATATGATCTATGGGGACGTTTTGATTGCCATTATTTAGTGAGGTGTCGTTTTGTTTAAATTTAGTAAGAAATTCCATTGAACTGTATAAACATTTAAATAATCTCTTTAAGTCTTACATTTAGCATATAAATATTTAAAACGGGGCGTTATAAAGGGTTTGTAAAATGGCTCTCAACATTTCAAATCATACGGTTTCAGTAGCAGCTCGAGCCGGCTCGACTCGGAGCACTGTAACCTGTAATTCATTCTGTCTAGCTCGGCACTTCCACACACGTAAATAGCACCTCATTGATACGTTTAAATATTCAAGCTTACATTTCTACAGCGTTCAATCAAGGTTTCATATTTTCCTTATAAAATTAGTGGACTCATATTATCATAAATTGTAAGCAGTCATAACATTGAATTTAGCTAAAACTGGTGGTTATGAGTATCTAATATACTTTGGTCAGAAGTGAGTATTTTAATATTAGCATAAAGGATCTACGAATAAATTGGACTATAAATTACTTTAAACACGACTGAAATAATAATTAAGGCTTACCTTTGTCCTTTTAAATACTTAAATTTTATATTTTTTCTCTACTTCTATAGAAAGTTCTATCTAGGGTATTAAAAAAGTATTAATATTTTATATTATATCCTGTCAAAGTGACTCAATTAACCTGTGAATTATAGTTATCAGATAATGTGTTTCTCAGTGACCAGTGGCTTTGCGGTTAGAATATACGGCGGAGTGATAAGCGTGACTATTAATAAAATTCTCAAACTAACCCTGATATTTAGTATAATTATACAGAGCCAGTATATAAAAAGAATCATAAAGTACTAGGAATATAACTTTAATATAAACCCGACGGAAAGTGTGGTAAAAAATACAACAAAACTTCCGCACGAGCTACAAATGTGTCGAGTCAATTGCTAGCGGAGGACAGAGAGGCGCGTTTTACGATGTTACCTTTATTGTGAACTCATATATCTGCATTCACAACGTGTTCTTTATCCAACCGGCTACTGGTTGCCAGTGAATAAAATCGGAGGACATACTTGTGATATTAATATTTTAACTACATACGAGATTACAAATAACTAGACATAGTTTTATCATTAAAGTGGTGTTTTTCTTATTTAAAGTATGTCAATTTTGCTGCGATTCTACGGTTTGTTATATCAAAGGACGTAAATAAAAAACTCTTCTAATTTCACTTCGGCGTAAATCTTCTCCCAGGATCCGTTTTTCTAGCAATAAACTGGTTATTTTGAATGTAATGTCAAACTTTAAGATAAGATTTGTTTATATATTATTTCTTATTGCCTCACTTACTAAAACTATTTATAATAATTTCTAGAGAATGTTATTTGAAGTCCGACTGTGTATCACATCCCCGGGGTTGACTTTAAAACTTTAAGACGGTGACACCCTTCGTATAGGAATATAGGAAATATATTAGGATCCACAATCGAACCAAATAATTACATACCATTATTTATTATTTGTAAATATTGGTTTCCTGTTACACAAATTCAGAGAGATGCGGTCTCAGTGGTATTACAACTCTACATCAGAAGATATTTAATATAGGTATTAGTTTTCTGTCTGTATTTTTAGTGTAGATTCTGGCGAAATTATTGCAGTAGGATATTTTCTAATCGTTGCTTGACAAGAAATTCTTTTTTTTATCTATTCTTTAATCCTATCGAGGATAAAATTATTTTTATAGTTTTTTTTAAAAGTGAAAACTTCTTTAAGCACGTTGAACGGTATATTTAGTAGAATATAAATCTGTAAATTCGCGTCATGACATGCTAGTAATTGTGACAGACCGTATTGCCATTACACGGCTTGCGTCGACTAGCAATGCGTAGTATAAGGGCATGTGTACATGTTATTTTGCAGCTGCTCATACGTTTGATGGATTAATAGACTTCATAAATATGTATACAATTCTTACTTCTGGTGTCAATAGAAATAAAAAAAAACAATAGTTGTGATAATTTCAATCAACAAATTTAAATATTGTCACTCACAGTATAATTAATTTGAAAATTCAAAAGACAATGCAGCTATTTCATTGTTTTGAGTTTTCACTTCTGTTAGCAGGCCTTATGACTGCAACGATTTTTTTAAAATATCGACTGAATTTGTAATGAAACGTGATCAACACATTTGTTTATTTTTTTAATTATAGAAGACAAATCACAATACATTAGTTTCGATAATCATTGTGTTATTGAGAACGAAATCTAAAATGAGTATATTTAAATGCATACAGCATCACCTACGCCGCATCAGTTAGTGCTTAATACTGCATTTACATCTATATTACAGTCGGCAATGACTCGATCCTGATTTACATAGAAATTACAAATTACCGTTCAAAATCGTTTCGTCTGTGCACGAAATTCTGATTATTATTACTGATCGTGTGGTTTTTGTATTATGTAGATAATTATGTTCCTGAGTCATTCAAAATCAATACGATATGAATCTTCATTCGTTTCAAAATGTTATTAGTTGTCTGTTTGTACACGCATCACTGTGATTGAGGTCAAAATTTGATATAGGTTAAGCTAAATCACTGTTACAATGAATAATTTACGTAGTAATGTAGGTAATGTGGTCGGAATGTTTCTGAATATGAACTTTTTAACCTTAGAATTTCTCAGAAAAAATATTTTGTTGATATAATAAGTAAAAATTTATAATTTACTAAAATCATTCTGAAACCCGTTGGTTTTTTTAAGGCAATAATTATTTTCGTTTAGTTATTTTATTTTATAAAAAATGACAATATTTTATGATTCCTAAAAGTATTACTGATAATTTAATGAGTTATCATTTTTTTTTTTATAAAAATATACTCCTCGTGCACAAAAGTTAATTGAAATCGTTCGAAATAAAACTTTAGAATTTTTAAAATTAGTTTATTCTCCATATCTAAAGCCATACAATAATTTGCATATTTTATTTATTGTGCATGTATAAAGTTTCATAAAAATCATCCAAGCTGTTTATCTGAACATACAAACAGACAAAATTCGGTAGCTGTTATAATAGTTACTACCATAAAATGAAATATACAAACACAATTACAGATTTATTAATATACGTCGATAGTACAGCAGCCCACGCAGTATATTACCATTTCCTATTTTTATTTAAATTTAATCTTATCTAATATCTCCGAGATTTATCTGCAAATAAATTTGATAACTCATAAATGTTGTATTTATTACGACAATAAAATGTGATATTTTAATGAATATCTCGGAAATAGGTCGTCGGAAATCGCCTACATAAACTACCTACCTGTATATAATATGATATTGGAAATTATTTTTTTATGAGAATATTGATGACCTCGTATAAGTCTGTAAATTAAGAGTAACACAATTTATTAAGTATGCTTTAGGTGAATTTAGAAATATATGCTTCTAGGAATATAACATGTTAAGCTTAGAATGGAAACTGATTTTTATATATTAAACACTATTGATAAGTGCAATGATTTTCAACATATTTAACTTTTACTAACTCAACTTTGTTCTACGGTTTGAACTCATATTTCTCGACACAGTGTCGAAGTGCTTCAGTAGTGTGCCATTATTACTTGAAAATAGACATAAAATATTTTTTTATTTATTGCAACTGAGTCTTCATTATATATACATCTGCTTGGTGACAATTTGTTAACATGATTGTTGTAGCTAATCAGTATGAATTTGAAAAAATACCATCATCACGCTGTGGTTTCATCAAGGTATTTTCTTTCATCGAAAGCTCCTCGAACATGATACCGAACGCGGTGTCTAAAATGTCACTGAATAATAATATATTAAAGTGTACAGAATGATCAATAGTCATATAATGATTGCAATGCAAATGTTTCCTTTGCAAACGATCGCTATTCAAATTTGTTTATTCAAAAGTGTCCGATAAGAATCAATTACTTCTTGTGAATAAACACGTAAGAAAAGTAAGTATAAACTTTTAAAATCACTCTGAATATATTGTAATCAATTCACAAGCTCATGATGGCGATACAGAATGTAGGTAACGAAAACAGTGTGCTTAGTGTGAGTTTGCAAAATTATATCGAATAAATGTTCTATAGCGTTAACCGAATGTACATAGAACGTACCGAGAACCTAGTACGTGTGAGTGTGAGTTACATGTCATGTTGTTCAATCGACTGACGTTAATTCACCTCGAACCGTGAAGTTGTTTCGAAAAATTTTAGTTCCATGAACGTTTCCGTGCGAAATTTTATCATTATGTTGGCAATGCTGTAGTGTCCTATGATAAACCGCCTAAATTTATGAAGTCTTTATAACCATGCATTCTTCAAAAAAGTATGTTACGTATTAGTTTAGACGGGTTATCCATCGTTTGTTTACATACACTCTGAGTGCGCGTGCGTCAATATTATTTTTTATACAACTTTTATGTTTCTCTTTAAACTTTTAGATAAAGTTGCTATTTTTGTAATACACATAATGAGAACCAGTCATCAACAATTTGAATTTATGATTACTTATATGGAACACTAAGTGGAACATTTATATATTAATCATTTATTGATCTTTTATTGAATTTGTGTAGATTATGGTATTATTTATATATTTTAGGCTCGGAGATCTGTGACGACTTTAGATTAGTGTGTCGCCTCAGTTCTTTGCACAAAAATTTAAACGCTTTCTTTGTAAACCGACATCTTTTCATAAATTCTATCTCAGTGAGATCTTTTAATGGATCACTGCTAGCGCGAGCTTTTGCACGAACAGCGGCTATATTATTCCGAATATCTTGTAATGTCGCTGTTTCCAACATTTGCATCGCGAAAAAATAACGTGCTGCCATAATATTTACTTTATAAAAACACCTCTATATCACAAAGCTATACGTCTCACGACAAAATTCAAAGTGAAAAATGTACTAATGTCAATATGAATATATTTACTTTTGAAACGTCAAAATGGCATATAATTGTAACTCGCACTCGCAAATAAGCATTTACGCGTCTCTACGTGCTCGCGTTTCGAACGTCGATATCAACAAAGTAAACATGCAAAACTCGCACTCATAAACTACGTCTTACATGCGAGCAACTAGATGGCGCTTTTAGAATCCCATACAAACCGTAGTGAACGTCAACGCGTCCGAGTAGGTACAAAAACTCACACTAAGCACACAGAATATGTGAATAAACGTCAATCAATAACCGTTAGTCAAACGAGAAGTCGGCGGGGCTTCCGACCCTGTGTCACTGTGTTGTTAGGTTTAAAGGAAATTTCTGATAAAAATACCTATCATACACTTACAATGTTTTAGAAATAAAAATCTTAACGAATTTCTTAAAATATGTTCTGTTAAAACTTTTTTTTAAACGCGCCAATTTCATTTTAAACCTAGTATAACTTATAATATGGTAACTTAAACAATTTATACTTATTTTAAACTTAGGCGGTGGATCGAACCCGTAATCTCTTAGTTCAGTAGTAAAGTTTAATACCGCTGTACCACGACCTCTGTAAAAGAAATACATAAATTCCTATATTTATTTTAGAATTTGTTAATAGTAGTTAATCTTTCTGATGGAGTACATTTGCTAAGTGTTCTCCCAGTACTTCCTGTTTACAATCTGAGCGTGTAAAAAGGAATTCGCTTCATTATTAGCACATTTAATTAGTAAAATCACAGACTAACGATAACGAAAGCATCGTGGGAAAATCTTGACACTGGAAAAAATATTCTAACATGAATATCATCTACAGGGAAATGCACAAAGCTTTTCTCTACATCGTGAATATACTCAACAATCAGGCAGAGCATTTCATTGTAATAAATGAGAAGGTTATATTATATAACCTCCATGATAAATCTATGTGATATTTTTATTTTTGCGTTATATTAAAATCCGGATCCGGAAATCCGGTGCGAACCTTATCACGTGATTATATTTAAAACAATATATATTTTATGTTATTTGAAATCAGTTTAAGAAATAGTTTTTAGTATGGAAATTGTTTCGCTAGGATTGAAAGTAAAAACATACACTAAGTCTACCCATACACAAATTATCATAAAAAGACTACATATTTTATAATGTAACGGGCACAGTCTATGTATTCCCACATGATTGTAATCGCGATATGACAGGAATTTAAATCGAGTTTGTATTGTTAATTTATTTGTATTAACGAGCAATGCCGTGCGGTTTCCAGCTGATGTGGCTGAGCCGCATCTCATCAAGCGGGCCTCCTTCAAGTTTCCAAACCACTGGGCCGGGAGACGCGATTCCGAACATCCACGCACACTATTGCTTCCCTGGTAGCTCCTCACAATATCTCTTATTCTTTTAACCACATTCTTAATCTGTTAGGATTTTAATAAAATATTATTGTCTACAACAAAAGAAAAAACAAAGTATTATATATGTTTCTATTTTATTTGCAATTTCTGACAATTCTGTCATGAATTAAGAAAGCACAAAAATTACCTAGATCCACTACGACATACAGGCATTTACAGTTCGGCTTTTCCTGATAATGCTTGGTTCTTTATATGGTAATTGCTCCAATTTTAAAGTTTGTAACATAATATCATAAAACTTTCCTTAGCAAATAAATACAAAAATATTTATTTCCAATCTGATTGGAAGTTCCAGATAGTAGCGCCGTCAAACAAATACACAAGCAAACAATTACTTGAGCTTGTAATATTAGGAATAGTACAATATGCATTATGCAAATGTAATTTTAGTGTTGGAACATACTTACTAGTATATATACAATACTGAGTAGGCATTGAAGCAATGATTTTTTATACGTCAAATAACCCCTCATAAAAGCATTATCAAAGCATCTCGTAAAGTTTATCAAAGATTCGTGTGCGATAACATCACCCTCGGAACTGTTTAAACACCCTCTCTCTTTGCATCGGGCAAAAACTGTGACAAAATCATGTGGATCTAAACAAAACTTGGACAGATGTGTACTCAGGGATACATGAATTGAGGTTATATATTATTTCACCTATTTAAAGGAAATAGTTACCATCAGTGCCACAATATTACATTATATATTAGTCAAAAAATAAACGAATAAAGATTATTTTTAAAAAAGCCTTTTTAAATGATGAGGATATGTATCTACCACTTACCGGCACATGGGATCCTCATTTTCATGGTACCCCAACTGAGTTTATGACTTAGGTTGCTGCTTTTCTTAAAAAGGTACTCATGTACTAGTGTACTAGGTTTTATTATCGTTTTCTATTATTTGTGCAAGTTATGAGAATAAAACGTACTACGTTTTTGATAGAGAGCAGCAATTGTGTTCGTGTAAAGTGTGTTCAGGTAGATTAGTGAACATATACATTCCTTTTCATTTTAAAGCATATATAGGGAAAAAATGAAAATACGAAACTTTATAGGACACTATTCTTTCCGATATGATTTTATTATGTCCAATTTCCTTTTCATTTTTTTTATATGATTAGAAAAATATAAATAAAATAATACAATGTCAATACATTCCACATAATTATGTTACATATAATTAATAAATAAAACGCAAATTCATGATCAATCTGTGACTCTTGCATCCCCATTTAAATTAGGTAATACATCCCTGTTCGACACTCAAGTTTTTATGCTTGATCTGAAATTACATACGTCAACGGTCCCAATGGTGCGTTTAAAAGCATTCCTGTCCGCACCCCACACGTGTCGACTCGATGCCCAGCCTTGACGGCGAACGCATCTGCCAGATTTCTTTTGTTTTCGACTTCGGTACTCGCAGATTAGTGACGACCCGTTGTTTTTCGTGCTTCGTTGTGCTTTGTGTTTGATATTAATTCGACACAGCTGTGCCGCACGTGTGAAACATCTACCTGAGTGAGTGAGACATTCCCTTATTTATATATTTACCCGTTTATTTATATACTCATTTTTCTATTCCTTATTCTTAAATATCTTACCAACTATTATTTATTTGTTTAATTATCTATTTATTTCCTCATA
>JACEII010000036.1:0-23530 GCA_014332785.1 Antheraea mylitta
TTTACCTTCAGGTGTTTCAGTTTCTTCTACGGTAGTCTCCTCAGGAAGCTCGACAATATCGACTGACTCAATCACGTCAGGTTGCTCTTCTTGTGGTTTCGTTTCTTCAGTGACAGAAACTGTAATAATCGGTGCCTCTTCGTCTCTCTGCAGTGCGGTAATTTCTGTAACTTCTTCCTTAGAGCCTTTTTTCTTTTTAATGATTCGCTTACTTGTTTTAACTGTTTTAACATCTCCAGATTTTGTTGTTACTCGAGTCACTACAACTGTGTCTGGTGTTTCTTCTACGACTTTAGCTGAGTGTGGTTCATCTATTTCTTTATTTCGCGATGCTGATTCTTCCGTAATTTCTTCAGTTGTGTGTAAAATAGGCTGTTTGTCGTCCTCCTCTTCGTTAGTGATTTCTGTAGTTTCGAGTCTTGGACCAACCTTCCTTTTGATAATACGTTTAGTGATTTTCTTTTTCTTAATTTTACCTTCGGGCGTAACGGTCTCTTCCAATGTAGTCTCTTCAGGAAGATCAACAACTTCCAATAGCTTTTCGAATTTCATTTTACTTTCTGGTGACTTCATTTCTTCTACAGTGGTCTCTTTGGGAAGGTTGGTTATGTCCTCTGGTTTTTGTTTTGTTGTCTCAATTTTAGAACGTTTTACTGTTTTGTCTTCTAGTACCTCTTCTATCTCGACCTGAGCATTCATTTTTGGAATATATAAATATTCATCCGGCATTTCAATCTTACTTTTTTCGAAATCTTCTAGGAAGTGTGTATCATCTCCTTCGTATTCTTCTATATTGACCTCGTGATGCTGAGTTTCCTTCTGATTAAGTTCATCATCATCCAATGTTTCTTCAATTACAACGTCACCCTGTACTAACCCTTTATTTTTGGTATTTGTTTTCTTACGGATTATCGTTCTTTTCGTTTTTATTTGTTTGGGTTCTGCACTTCCAGGTTGTTGTATGAATTTCGTGAGAATTTCTTCTGTTTCCTCTACATCTGATGATCGAGGAGAATATGAAGTTACATCTGGAATTTCTGAAAAATATTTTGAATTAAAAGTCCACCTAAAATTAAATCTACATATGCATAATGTATTGATATTCAGTAAATATGTGCGAATGATTAAGTTCCATCATGTTTACTGGTATATCATATGGTTTTAAATGTGTACATCCAATATCAATCAGTATCAATTTTTGATATTGTGGTTGATTTGATGTGAATCAAATATATTTGTATGGTTAATTCGAACTATAATATCGATGTTTTAGAATGTAAATGAAAGAATAATGTTTTGAATATGTTGATTTTGTCTACGAGGTCCAGCTACTTTTTTTGACTTAATAAAACATACAAAAAATGAATAAGTATTTGAAATGGGAAATATATTAATGTTATTAAGATCTTTCTTTTGCGAAACGGCAATTATATAAAGGAACAGCTAAAGTTCTTTGTTTGTTGGTATTAATCTTTTCATTCGTTATTTTTTATTCACTATGCAAGTTACATTATAATTGAATTTAATTGTATATTTCTCTAAAAACCTCTTAATTAAACAAGATTATATAATATACAGCAAAATATGGAAAACTGTGAATTAAACAAAGTATATTAAGCAATATGAAAATAGTATAACATAAGTTGAAATACAGTTTTGTTCATTTATTTACTAATAGAAAATTTAATAAAACTGTTTTTACGAGAATTTTCTTATAAGAGATTACTTGAAAAGTTATAATACTTGAAAATAAAATTAATGGAAGCTCTATAGTTTACACAATAACATATACTTATATTAAAAAAGTACAAGCCTTTATTTATATTCTTTTTTGTAGAAGATTTTTTTTTAGTTTTGAGCAATGAGATCTCATTTTACAATATATATTTATCAAAGTAACAACAGTTTTACTTACCACTTATATGTGTTTCATGTTCTGTTGTTATAACATCGTGGTAGTCTTTTTCAGTTATTATTGTACTTCTCAACAAATTTGGGTGATCAATATGGTATGGTTGTGTTAGTTCGTCAATGTATACTGTAGAAATGTTCATTTCGCTTGAAACTATAAAACCTTCACTCGCTGTTTGTTCTTTAGGTTCATATGTATGCAGTCTAGTTTCATGTTGTAAACTTTGATTTTCTGTGACAATTATAGGAGTTACACTTGTTGGTATAATATGAGTAGATTCAGTTTGTATCTTTGGAGCTGTAAAATCGTCTACTTGTGATTCAAAAAGAGTGTCTGTACATTGTATGTGTGACAAAGGTGTTATAGCTTTGTCAGCCGTTTTTGATTTACCTTGATCCAAAATAAGATTATGTGGTAAATTTGATTCTTCCTGTATTACTTCTTCTATTATTACACCTTCTTTTATACTGAAGTTTACAGAAGCTTTCTCATTCAAAGCTGGTTTTTCAGCTGGAATTACTGTTCCACTTTCGTGTATAACAACGTTAGTTTGACTGAATGGTTGTAATTCGATAGGTTTCGAATAGACGTTCTCTTCTTTAAGATCTGTTCTTTTAAATGGTGTGGTATTTTCATTAATAAAAACCTCACTTAGTTCAATGGGTTTAAATTCTATAACACGTTCTTGTGGCTGCTTTGCTTCAGTTGTATCTTGTGTAATATGTTGTAATGACTCATGAGTGGTGTTTTCAGTAATGACATAGGTTTTGTGTGTTTCGACTTCACACATTGCTTCATTTATATCTGGTATTGAAGATTTCGGTAATTCTTGAATACTACCTAAAACATCCGGTTTAAGAGTGCTTATTTCTGACAAAAGATTACGTTTTTCTTCAGCTATTTCTTTATTTTCACTAATAACCTTATTAAATCCACTAAAGTGTTCACCTATAAATATTTCAGACTGTTCAATGTGTTTCATTTCGGTAACTTCTTTGTTAGCTTTAATTGTTCTTTTATCAGGTGTTGACAAATGTAACAGAGTTTCGTGTACAATATTTTCAGACGTGCCATAACCTCTCTGTATTTGCATTTCAAGACGAACTTGTTCCTCTTCAGGTTCGTAAAAGGTAAGTAATGTTGATGTACTATCCATTGTAAGTGGTTGCGTATTGATTATTTCCTTTAAGGGTGTTTGTTGAGCCGATGCTATTTGGTCTTTATTTACATCCTGTTTTATATATCCTACACTCTCAATGGCAACTGTTTCAGATGTCGTTAGATGAGGCGTTGATTTAACATCTATAGTTTGTTTTTCAAGTGTTGGAATATCATTAGTTATAATTTTTGTTTCTTTTTCTTTTACTACAGTGTCAGTAATAGTAACGTGTTGCTGAGTTTCCATTACTACGTTAGGCTTTTCACTATGAGGTAAAGGAATATTTATAAAATCAATTTCATTTTCTTTTGGTATAGTTTCCTGTGTTAGCAGTGAAAACCGTGTTTCATAATGAACCTTACCTTGTCTATGGAGTTCTGTTGGCGTAGAATCTAATGGAATTTCACATTCCTGAAGCTCTGTTTCTGTTATCACAATATGTTCATCAGGTTCAATTTTTATAACTGAAGTTATCTGTTTTATCTTTTCGCTCGAAACAAGTTCCTCATTCTGTTCTTCAGTTTTTATTTCAGAAGTCTCTATAGGTCGAACCGTTTCAAAACTTAACTCACTAACTTCTGTCTTAGTTATCTTCGGTTCTTTCATAGATTCTTCTGCTTCACGTAATTGATGCTCTTCAATATTAATATGTTCATAAGCATTTATAGTTATATCACCTTTAACCTTCTTCGGTACTAAATTATCTTTAAGAATGTTTTCTTTTTCGACAGGTATATCTTCTGACACTTTTATGTAGTCTATAGGTTGTAAGTTAGTCTGTGCTTGTTGAGATTTAGAATCTTCAATTTCTAAAAGGAATTCTCCTTCCGCAGGAATAGTTTCACCAACTCTTAAGCTTGATCTCAATAGCACGGTAAAAACAGGCTCCATAGGCTTTGATTCTAAAATATTAGAATTAATTGGTAAATCTTTCTCTTTTTCAGAGGATGTGACTTCTGTTACATCTACAGAAGTTTTAGTCTCAAAAGTTTCCTTTGAAGTTTCAACTTTTATGGATGGCGCTTTATTTAATACAGTTTCTGAGTCCGTCATTATAATTTCTGTTACATCTAAAGACTTATGTTCTTCAATATTTCTTATGCCTGTTTTACTAGATGGAATTACGTTTATTATGTTACTTTCCAACTCCCCAACAAATTGTTCTGTTTGTTTTATGGCTTCTTGAGTATCTTGAACTGCAATAATTTTTGTTACTGCTGGTCTAGAAACGCTAAAGTCTTCTATATGTTGACTAAGTACAACCTCTGTATTAGACAAAGGCTGCTGCTCACTTACTGACGAATGTGCACGGATTCCTGAAGGCTTGTAGTCTTTATTAAGGTCAAGCTCCTTTTCAGTTGGTTGTATTTCTGTTATTATTTTACTTGTATTTTCAATAATTCCTTGAGTAGCTTCTTGAAAATCTTGAACGACTTCATGTAAATCTATTTCTTTTTCTCCTTGTATAACTTCTATTTCTTCTATATATTTTTGTGTTTTATTGTGATTCATTGTTGCTTTACTAGTTTTTACTACTTTTTCTTCAAATTTATCTACATTACTTGTAACAATAATCTCAGAATTAACTGTAGTATTGAATGGTACTATTTCAACAACAGCATCTTGTTTAGCTGATTCTACTTGTTTATCAAGCTGTTTTTCTTTATCTATTGTTTCAACACAACTTGTAATTGCGGTTTCTATTTCAGCTATATCAGTATTAACAATATTTGATTTAAATGGTTTTATTTCTTGAAATTGTGCTTCAGTTTCACCTAGTATAATTTCAGTTTCCACGAACGCTGATGATGTACTTACAGGCGTTACCGATGAATGTTGTAAGCTAAGCACTTCATTTTGAAACTCTTTTGCAGATTGATTTGTAATAACTTCTTCCATATTAGCAATCTTACCATAAATTTCATCTATCTTAGGCGAGGCCATTTTGTATTGTACACTAAGATCACCAGACTCTTGGAGATTATCGGAATGTGATATTATTTCTGATGTTTCTATTCCCCTACGACTGATTATAGAAAGTACTGCTAGGTGTTCCTCAGGAGCAGCTGATGTTAAAAAGCTATTTTCAGCTTCTATCGTAACCATTTCATCATACTCAGGTGCTTTCAGTGCTGTTATCGATACCATTGGTTGAACTACATTGTCCTTTTGTTTTTCTTGCATAATACCCTCTGATAGATGAGTTACAATTTCCTCTTGAGTTAGTGCTTCAGCAACTTCAGCAGCCTCATTAGCTTTTACAGATGGATGGTTATCTTGTTGCGTTAATAACACTGGTTCGAGTTCCGTATTATTTTCTTCAATTTGAATGGCTTCATTTGAATTTACACTAAATGATGCAGTAACAGTGTTTGGTTTAGAAGACTCTTGTAATATATTCTCCTTTTCATTCCAATTAGTTGTACTTATTAGGATTTCTTTAAAAGGTAAATTTTCTAAATTGGCTTTTTTAGGCAAATTACTAACCTTTTCTTCAGTATAACCTATAGAAGAATCTGTTGTTATCTCCGAAGCTACGGCAACTGGTCTGCCAGTTACGTTTGCGGTTGCTAAACACGTATCCAAAACCATCTCTGTATCGTAATCAGCTTCCCTTTCATGTTTCATGACTTCAGTAACTTTCAGTGTTTCTTCAGTTGGAACTATTTCTATTTTTAAAGACTTAAGAGCAGGTAGAACATCATCTTGCAAAAGTGCTTGACTGTCAAAGACATTACTTTCGGATACTTGAAGAGAGGTTAAATTATTAGAAGCTATATTTGCTTCTTCATATCTAGGTATTAAATTATTTAAGATGCCTACATTATCTTTTGTATCTATTTCTGAAGTCACAGCAATTTTGTGATCTGTATCGAAATCAACTTTAGCGAAAAGTTCAGGGTTTACTTTATCTTGCTCAAGTTTTTGTTCAGTGATATTAGTTATTACTTCAGTTACATTAAAGGACTCCTTTGCAATGAAAGTGGATGTAGCTTTGGTTTGAGAAGTCTTAGTTTCGTCCATTTTCTGTATTTGTTCTTCAACATTTGTTTGGAGTATCATTATTTCTTTTTGTAAATCAGTATCTTCGGAAGCTGTTTCCAAAATATTCTGAGGTATAGTCATGACTTCAATTTGATCTGCGGTAGTAATTTCTTGAGAAACTGGTGATTTTAAAATATGAGTTGGTGCTGATTTTGCTTGAATTACATCTGGTAGTTTGTCCAGGGTGAGATTATTCTCTGACTCAGAAGACTCAGTTTCATGGACGGTTATAGGAACATTGGGAATTAATGATGTACCCGCAATCACAGCTTCTTTCATATGGTAATCCTCATCCATTTCCTTATCATGTATAATAGGTGATAATACAATCTTCGCATTGGTCGTAACAACAGATTTCAATGCTGTTTCTTCTAAAACTTTATCTGTAGGTATAATATCTGATGTTGATGTTATCTGTAATGTTTCTGATGTAATAATTGGCTCAATTGATTTGATGTCTACATTAGCTGTAGCAAATTGTTTGTTTTCTTTTAATATTAGTTCTTTTTCTAATTCATGAACCTGAACTTCTTCAATAACATTTTTATCTAATGCTGAAAATGAGACTTCAGCACGTGTGTTTATTACTGAGTCTTGTTTTTGTAGAGATTGCTCAGAGTCAATTACATTTGTTTCTATATTAAACTTATGTTGCAGTTCATTAACACCGATAGTGGCTTTTCTACCTAATAAAAGCTCGGGCATAAATTCTTTCTCTTTCATTTGAGACGTTGTTAAAACGTTAGTAAGACTTGTGTGTAAAGTAAACTCTTTGTTTACGGAAAATTGCGCTGGTTTATCCCGTTCTTCTAATTCTCCTTCTTTTTCATGTGACTCATCCATACATACAAGTATACTATCCTTAGAAGAAACATCAATAATAGCTTCTTGAGTGGGTGGCAATTTTAACATAGATAATAATCCTTCACGTTCTTGTACATCATGAATTTCTGTAATAACTTGATTTGATACAAGTATATCTTTACGTGCTGTCTCAGTGGGAACTATCATTTCAGGATAATACTTACCTGATTTATCTTCAACAAAAACTTCTCCGATTTCAAGCGGTTCTAGTAAATTGAAATTAGGCTTAGGAGTCACTGCTTTGTCTTTATTAAAACGATCCATTTCTTTTTCTTTCATTTCTTCATTCACCTCTATAACACTTACACCAACTAAAGGGGTGTATTCAATAGATGCAGTAGACTGTTTGATAGGTAAATCATCAAAGGGTATTTCTTTAGTCGGTACATTATGCTCAGATATGTTTAAAGCATCTTTTAGTATCATGGTTGGTTTCGCCTTCTCTAAACTTTTTTCATCTTTTTCTAAATTTGTGACAGACATATTTACTTGAGTTTCAGATGTTATAATATTTTCTGATACAACTATACTCTTATTCACTTTTGTATCACTTTTAGTTGTTTCCGTATTATAAGTGTCAACAAAACCACATAATTCTACTTCTGTTACTACTATAGGTTCAATTTCAGGCAGTGAAGTCTTTATGATGCTTTTAGACGTTTCTTTAAATGAAAGCGGTGATTCTTTCTCTTGAGTTTCATTTATTTCACCTACAATAGAATAACTTGGACTAAATTTGAGACTAGCTTTCACGTCTTCGGTCGGTTTATCTGGTAACATAAGTGTAACTTCATTTGCAGATATTATTTCAATTTTATTATCAGGAATATCAAAAGCCATGGTTTTATTATAGGATATATTTTCACTATCAATACTCTCAATTTGATCCTCTTCATATATTTCATGGCTCATTTTCTGCTTCTCACCTTTAACTATATTAATAGATAATTCCATTTCTTCTCCTTTTGTTTTTATGATTTCTTGACTTATTTTCTGTTTTGTGTGTTTTTTGCTTTTGACATCTGTGAAATTATAGTAAAGTATTGAACTGATATTGTTTTATAATTCTATTACTTATATGAATCTCACCATAAGGAGTATTAAAGGTTATTCAAGAGAGAAGTTTTAATGCTACTTGTAGATATTGTTAAGTGTGATTACTTTTGTTATGTTTTACTAAATATTAATATGAAAAAGAAAATTTAAAACCTTTTCGTAAATAAAAGAAAATATAAAATAACGATAAAAAGTATTTTAAAGTCATGCGAGAATATATATGAAGTTAATAAGTGTTAAAGTTTACTCGTCATCTTTCTTAGATAATTATTTTTAATTTTAGTAAAGAGAATTTTTACGCGTTATTGAACGCTTATTTACAATGCGTATTTATATAGCTGATATTAGCAATATAAACTAATTATTACGTCCAAATGTAATTTACAAAGACAAAATATCAAAATAATAATAATATTATAACTTCGTGAATAAGAAAAATTTAAAGAGTTCGTAGTTCGGTGAAGCTGTTAATGTCTTGCTAGACCAGTAGTCATAAACGTAGTCAGTTAGAAAAAAATGAGTTAAAAATCCTAAGATAATTAGATTAATAGTAAACCATGATTCCAATTAGTAATGTCAAACATAAACTGCATTACGAAGATTAAATAAAGAAAATCCATATTGAATATTAAGACAAACAAAAGGTAGGTGTAAGATAGCAAAAGTGACGTAATTAAGGAATAGAAAACTAAAGAAATATTACAATAAAGTAGTAATAAAAATCAAATCATTTCATATTATAAAATTCATAGGATCAAGTTATAGATAATTAATAAAAAATATTATTCTCGTTAAAACCTACCTTCTTTTAAACTCTCTTCCAGGGGTTTTGTTGTATCTGTGAAAACAAAAATTTATGAAATAACGTGACAAACTAGGTGGCATAATTATTGCACATATAATTAACAGCCTATGCCATCTACGGTATAATCTTCTGTACATATAATAAAAATGAAGTGTCTGTATGTAATATCAAAATAAAATAAAAATGACTGACTGGATATGAAAGTATACACACTTCTGATAACAGAAATGCAATTATTAAAATTTTAGTCGGTCTGTCTGTCTGTATTTTCCGGGTAATTTCCGAAACGGCTGCAGTGATTTTGACAGGGATTTCACTGACACATAGATAAAATTACAGTGGGTGACATAGGCTACTCTAAATTAGACTAGGTGTTAACCACGGCTTTGTCCGCAATGCTATCTTCAAAACGGCTGGATCAATTTTCACGGAACTTTCACTAACAGATAACGGACATCATAATAAGTAATTTAGTCTATTTTAATTTAAACTAGCTGTTAACTGTGGCTTCACCTGCAGTACTATCTTCAAAACGGCTGGACTAATTTTCACGGAACTTTCACTAACAGATAACAGACATCATAACAAGTAATTTAGTCTATTTTAATTTATAGTAGCTGTTAACCGTGGCTTCGCCCGCAGTACTATCTCCTAAACGCTTAGATCAACTTTCACGGGATTTTCACTGGTAGACAGCGAACTTTATAAAAAGTAAGTAAGTAAGTTATAAAAAGTTAAATTATTAGTAACTTCGAAGATAGACGAAGTCTTCCTAATAAGATCTTAGACCATAAACGTATTAGGTAAAGAGTTCCATAATACAATATCTTGCGGAATAGACAAGCGTTTATTTTTTTTATAGTTACAAAATCTTAATTACAATATAAATGTATATTAAACGTAATGTAAAATACGTAATGTAAAACGTAATGTAAATGTTCATGATAATATTTTAAGTTATAGTTTCATTAGTTCCTTACACAGTGTAAGTGTGCAATATATGGTGTGTTAAAATTCCAAATGTGTTGCTGATGGTAAACCTCATTAGGCATGCTGTTAGTGTTTATATATCTAATGTATACATTACATGTTACTGTAAGTGCTGTACGTGTCGTACTTGCAATTGTTTTTAAAGAGCATTTCTATAATTGTACATAGTATCAAAACTGTTTAGTTATTTAATACAATACAAAAAATGTGTGTAGAACTACACTGAAGCTATTATTGGTTTCAGCATGAATGGGTCGGGTACTACCACCCGACCCACAGACACCCACATGAAGTAACAGTGCTTCCATTGTTGCGTCTCGTTCGGTCAGTGAGAGCGCCGGAGGCCCGCCTCCCTTCCCCGATCTCTTCTTTCTCTTCTCTACAGACTGGCATCGCACTTGCGACTCTCTGGTGTTGCTAGTGTCTATGGACGGTGGTGGTCACTTAACATCAGGTGACCCGCCAGTTCGTTTTCCACCACTGATATAAAAAAATTATATTTATCTACATTAGTTTTAACTACAAAAAAGTTTTTCACTATAGTATTAAAGTGCGGGAGATATAATATTTGCAGAGCGCCTCTTTTAAAATTTTGAAAGTAAGAAGGTGCGTGTCTCTTAATTTCGTTAACAACTGTTATTGTTTGTGTTCTAAGTGTCTATTATTTACACATGAGACAAACTGAAGTAATGATTATAATAAACATTAAATCAGAAGGATAAAGTATAATTTACATATATCACATGTGAATGTATTTATAACTTTATTAAGAGATTTTTCGAAATGGACCATTTGTAAATATAAAAAATAGGAAATAAATTTTATGAATATTTATAGATGTGTATATTATATTAATTAAAAAATGCTATTAAAAAAAACTTAAACGTAATCAACTGCTGAATATAAGCACCTCAGTTCACCCTGGCTATTCATATTTGGTTAACTAATTTTTATGTTTATATTTGCAGAGCAAGGTTTTTGTGTAAGAAAATATTTGACAAATCTTACGGAAAAGTGAATTTTTTATCATAAGACATCCTATATAAAAACAAGTAAGAAGATTTTGCAAAATATCGACAAATTCAATGCAGTTACCCAGTTACCATTTTATTGTATTACATGCGCCTACCGTTAAAGGAAAAATTTGGTCTTCTTTTGAAGTAAAAACTTCTTTAGGCGCTTTGTGCAACATTTTTTTGGCAGGAGATAAACTTGTTATTTAGCGTCATGATTGCCAGTAAGCATGACCGACCGTATTGCGAGAATAGACCAGTGACGCTTAGTATAGCAGCCTGTGTATGTTTAATATTTAAACTTTGTACTGAGACTATGCAGCTCATCATATGTTTCATCTATACTAATATTATAAAGAGGTAAAGTTTGTGAGTTTGTGACGTTGTAGGTGGTAATCTCAGGAACTACTGGTCTGATTTCAATCATTCTTTCAGTGTTATATAGCTCATTAATCGAGTTAAATGGTAATGGTAAAATGGTTATAGACTAGATATCATCACGCTAAGACCAATAGTAGCGGAGCACAGAAGAAAAATATTTCAAAATCGGGATGTTTTTCCTTTTGAGAACTGCTGCGTGTTAGTGTATCTATTCCACGCGAACGAAGTCGCGGGCAGTGGCTAGTTACTTAATAAACTGTATAATAATTGCTCCAAGTGGCAATAGATGTGAAAATGATTTTGAAATTTAAACAAAACTATTCTGGAGGTGACAGAGTCACGCTTGGAGGTGATAGAGCCACGCTCTGAAGGTGATAGAGTCACGCTGAATTTACTATTATTAGGTTTAGCATGAATGGGTCGGCTCGTCTGGAGAAGAACCACCCTCTCACAGAAAACCGACGTACAATCAGTCGAAGAAGTAATAGTGCTTGCATTGCTACGTTTCATTCAGTCAGTAAGAGTGCCGGAGACCCATTTCCCATCCCCTCCTTCTTCACTCTCTTATCCCCATCGCCCATTTTCCTCATCCCCCGAAACACGGGCTGGCAACGCACTTGCGACTCCCCCGATGTTGCTACTGTCTATGGACGGCGGTGACCACTTAAAATCAGCTGACCCGCCTGTTCGTTTGCCTTCTATGTGTCATAAAAAAAACTATCATTTATTTAAAAAGTTGAAAGCGAACATAGTACTTTTAATGTTTTGAGATTTTACTTTTGTTCGCAGTAAGTATTGATTGCCTGTTAGTATAACACTCTTGTGAGGCCGGAGAGGGCAACTAGTATATAACATAGTACATAATTGAATTATCTCGTATATTTTAATACTTTATATAGATTAGGAAATAGCAGTGAAATGTTTTTGCTTGTGTATATAGTTGTTATGTAGATAGTGTATAATTATATATATAATTATAATTTTCCACATTAGAATATGAGGCACTCCCAAAGCTATTGAACTAATTTGAATGTAGTTTTCAGAGTAATTACTTGATTGAAGCTTTGGAAAAGTTTTAACAGACATAACCTTATATTTTTCCAAACGGCTGCCATTCCTATAAAAGACGCAATTCCCTTGTATAAGATAAAGCATGTCCACTAGAACAAATTCAGTTGCACCATTTAGTTAACAAAAATAGTAGATACCTTTTATAACAGTTGTCGTATGTGTCTCCGCTACATGGTCAATAGATGATTCCACAATTACCTGAAAATTCGTAAAAATATAATTAATAATGGTTTTAATGAACATAAAATGTAAATAAACTAATTCAGACTTATATTTGTACTTTTTTCGTTGCTCATCACATCTATAGAAGTGTGATGTATTTATAAAAGTTTCACAATAATTCTATACACTATTATTTAAATTATTAACAAATTATTGTTATTTAATTGTTTTACTATACATTATATAAGTCAACTTCTTGATACTAAAGACTAAAAAAAAATTAGGCAGTTATGTGTCTATGCAACCAGCTAGTAGGAAAACAATACATATATTTACCTCATTTGCTTCTTTTTCTTCCCAGGAGCGAGGTTTGAAATCTTCTGGATAAAAGTGAGCAATAACTTCTTCAACAGAGCTGTGTTTTAATTCAACCATTTTCAAGAATGCTTTAAAACCAACTTTTGCTGCAATGACATCTTCTTCTTGAGCTGTTTCTTCAGTAAGTACTTCTGAAATTAAAGCTCCATGTCCTTGTCTCTCAACTAATTGGACTAATGCTGATTGTGATTGTGGCGCACGTAAAGACGGGAAATACTGGGAATCATATAAGCTTTCGATCTCATCTATAGTAACTCCTTTTCGTAGCATATAACCAATCTTTGCCAATTCTCGTAATGGTGATTCTCCAGGGCCAAATTCTTTAGCATTAATAACTTCAAGCAGCTCATTTATTTCTGCTACTACACGATCTGTTTCTACCATTGTAATTATCCCTTTTTTGGTCTCATAAAGTCCTTCAAAGGGTTGAACTGTTTCTTCTTTTTGATCTTGGGAAGTTACTATGTACTCTTGAGGTGTTATGATAGGACTGATTTGTTCTTCTGCCGGTTGTGTTTTAATTTTTTTATCTACCTTTTTATTTGTAACAACTTCAATAGTTTCAACTGACTCAGCTTTGTCTACTAATACTTTCGCTTTCTTTTTAACAACCTTTTCAGTAGAACTTATTTCCTCAAGCTCTGTGTCATCGGTAACAGTTATTTCTTCTTCAACAGGTTTTTTTATTGTTGTTTCATCGATAACTTCCTTAACATGTTCCACAACTTGTTTTCTCTTGATTTTTTCTTTATGTTGTTTAACTTTTTTAACCTTTTTTCCTGCTTCGAATACATGTAATGTCGCTTTAGTTATAGCGACACCTACGTCGCTAACAGCTTTACACATGTACATACCTTCTAGATCTTTTACCGCTTTTCTGATTGTGCATGTAGTACGTTTATCCATATTTTCCACAATAAATTCATTGTCAGTTCGTATAACTTTTCCATCTTTATACCAGATAATTTCTAGAACAAATTTAGAATAGAATAAATTCAGGTTATAAGGAACAATAGTACAAAATATTACTAAGAAATCAAATCGAAAATATTTTATTGAGTTTAGGCACTAATAAGACACTTATGAATATCAAAACTTGACCAGTTCGGAAAACAACCCAGTCATCGAGAAGAACCAGCAAGAAACTCGATCGGGTACATATTTTTAACATATAAGTATATTTGCAATACATCATACAATCATTTTTAGTGGATGCACAAAGAGGAATAAATTCCAGACATCACCATAATTCACATATTGATTCGCTCTACATTAGCCTTTTAATAGCAAAACCCCTTTGATGTGGTGCGTAAGCTTATAGTCCGGCAAATCAATAACATGCTTTGGGACTTTATTGAAAAACCTAATAACACTTTTTTTTTCCAAATGCTACGCTATTGACCCAGCAAGGTCTTAACAGCTTCACCGTACTACTAAGGCGAGCGAACCTAATAACACGCAGGTATGGGTGTAAAGTATAATCAATAAAGATACAGTAGTGGCAACATATAATTTGCGCATTTATTGGAATGATTTTTGACGTTGATTTTAGCGCGACAAGTACTCGAAGATTTGTTTCGCAGATATGGGAGTAGTATGGTACTCCCATACCTGCGTGTATCGTCACGAAGATTTGTCTATGGTCACACTAAATGCAGGTGTGGGAAGACATTATCATCATGCGTTACGAACTATCGGACTGCGTGACGATAGACGCAACACGATACCTCGGCTGGCGTTTTTTACACATATCAAAGGAGTTTAGCGGAAGCTAATGTAGAGCCATAGAAAGACACAGGTATCGCAACGTATAATCTGTATCTTCATCGGAATGATTTTTGGCGTTAATTTTAGCGCGACAAGTACTCTAAGCTTCGTTTCGCAAATATAGAAGTAGCATTACTATGGATGACACAAAAATAGAAAAAAATATAGACGAAACAAATAGCCCCGTCCACTGTATGAAACTCAAAATATGATTATTATTTTTAACTTATACAAAATAAAAGACTTGGTAAGATATATGTAAAAAACAATTTAATTTTAAAAGTAAAAATATGAATGAAAATACTTATGCTTTATCATGTATTTGTGTATATTTATTTGTATAATTATCATTTATTTGTGTCATCAAAATTCTTTGTTAATTTAATTAGAACAGAACAAGCTATAATCCTTTCTCCTCTGAATCCATAGCTCGACCGAATGTAAGTACTGGTGGACACAATAAAATACAGTCAGACTGCAACCACATCATACTCTGGATCAGACGTTTTAAGGTAGTACTGCTGTCTTACGACATCCGCTCATAAATCTGTGTATCGATCGTATGGCAGCAGTCTGACAGAAATCGTCTAAATTGAAAGCACCCTAAGACATTAACCTATGGAAGTAAGCCAAGTAGGGTAACCTAGCAATACCAATATCTGTAAGCTGGTCAATTTTACATTTTGCAAATGAAGCAGAACTTAATGTGCTCGCCAATTTAGAAACTTGTATAATTCCCAAGAAGGGAGTGTTGAATAAAAAGTAGTTTACTAACCTGGAATAGGATTACCGCTGTATATGGCTTCAAATGTAACAGTTTCACCCTCTTCAACTCTTTCGGCAGAAATAAATTTTACAAAAGTAGGTGCAGCATGTGAGGCTATGAATATAGAAAATAACATTTTTTAAAATTATATATATGCGTAATTCCACATATTAAATTTGTACATTCAAGTGTACCATTTTATATATTATTTTACACACATACCTTTTAAAGCCGCTTGTAATTCTTCCATATGAGTAACCCATTCTGGTTTTTTATACTCTTTTGTACCGATGATACCTAAAAGTATTTAACAAAGTTTATTACATACATCTTCTACAATTCTTTTAAAGTAACAGTTTATATTTCAACTAGTTTGATAGAGTACATATAGTAACATGAATAAATTGATAAAGAAATAAATATTTAGTATTATTTATGCTATTCAGGGCTCTTGTTACTCATATTCTTCAAGTATATATCCCTATATAAATATTAAAATTTTTACTTAGAACTTGAAATCTAGATACTACATTTCTTAGAGGTTAACCTCAATAATAACAAAATATTCTAACATTTTAAAGTGATAACTTTAAAGTGGATAAAATCATTTATTCATTTAATACAGCCCTTAGAATGTCAAAATATTCTAACTATTTTATCACTTTAAAGTGGATAAAATCATTTATTTATTTAATACAGCCCTTAGAATGTCAAAATATTCTAACTATTTTATCACTTTAAAGTGATTAGAAACATTTAGTTATTTATTTAATACATCCCTTAGTCACAAAATAAACCAAGAGTCTAAAATTCATATTCGTAATTACTAGTAACTCATTACTATTATTTAATTTTATATTAGTTTTGAATCGCCTTTGGGTATTCGGTTTGAATTTCATGACAGAATTTTACAGAAAGCATTGATAACCTGATAAATATTTGAAGATAAAAGCCCTAGAACTATTCCTTTAAATTATTTATGAAAAACTAGGAATCCATCTAATTTACAACAAATGATGCAGCTATCATGTGCCATTAATTTCAAAGGCAATATATATTTATCCTATTTTATTTAATAATGAGACAAATTATGAGTTAAACTTTGGAATTTGTGTTAATAAAATAAAATAGATTGATACATTTTCAAATAAACTGAAAAAATAATCATAACTAAATTGAAAACTCTTATCATTGGAAATCTTTTAATGAAAGAAAAAATTATTATCATCATATATTACTTATAAGAGGCAAAGCTTTCATGCCTATAGGAGGTAATCTTTGAAATAACGGTCCCAATTTTGAAACTTTTTCATTAATAGAGATCCACTTTGTTCTTAATAACATAAGCAACAATTTACTGATATAATTACTATACAGTAATTAATGAATTAATCTATTGATGAAAAAGTTTCTAAACTGGGATCATTATTTCAAAGATTACTTCCTACAGGCATGAAAGTTTTGCCACTTTATAATAATATTATAATCAATGTCACAATAATGTACCATAATAATATTTATGTGAAATGTTAATCTTAGCTGAATAATTTGTAAATATAATTTGTAGCTACTGTGTAAATATAAAGAGTATAATAGTCAAAATTATTTAGTAAAGTGATTATTGAATAGGAATGGGAAGGAAAACACGAAGCGATGCAAAATGAAAAACCTGGTTACCAAAAAACGCAGAAGGTGAAAGCTGAAAGCATATTATTAATCATTTAACTATATATATGTATATATATATTGAAATTAAATTGATCACAAATTATAATACAACTCACTTTCTACCGATAGTGCTGATATAGTTGAAGTTACTCCTAATTGATTATGTGCTTCAAAAACGATCTCACCAGTGTCATCTTGATAAACTTCAGGTATAATTAAGATCGATGTACCATCTTCAAGTTCCTCTATTTGATATTCGTGAGATTGTACTATTTCAACTCCTTGCTTAAGCCATCTGACCTCAGGCTTTGGTACACCGATAGCTTTAGCCTCTAACCTGTAATTAACATGTAATAACCCACTCAGCATGTTTCTATAATTGATTCCAAATGGAAATTAACAAATTACGCATAAAACCCTTATTATATAGAAATTAAATCTGAAACATGGAGTTTAGAATTGAATACCCGTTTTATAATCTTTTTAATGTTTGTATTTTATTTTATTTTTAACGGACTTCAAAAAGGAACTCCTCAGTTTGGTGGTATTTTTGAAATGTTTGTTATCATGTAAAATGTAACCATTTATAGAGCAATCTGGAAAATCTCATTTTTGACAGAAAGGGAACATTCTCAAGGGAGTTCCATTTCAATTTCATTAGCATTGAATTTTTCGCAGATACATCTGGTAACTTCTCAAAACAGAAAAGATAATGTAATTGTATATTGAGATATTTGTCATACATACGTAATACAAGACTACGTAGGTTACGTAACTGTAGTTAAGAAAATTCTGGTACATTTTTAAAGTACATTTTTTGCGTTGATTTTATTCTTGAATCTTATATTGACTTTCATGCTATTATTATAGCAGGTATTTTATTTACTTCTCATGTGCATAATAGGTTACCATGGAAAACATGCAAATACTAACGATTTCTCCTTTATCTATTACTAGCAAAGAAACTCCGCAATTCATAATTTGCAATGGAATTTTCAGTAAATATAATAATACATGTATTACCTATGAATTGAATGGTAAAGTACAGGCAGTGTTGCCGTTTAAGAAATAAAAAAATCTTCAGACGTCATTTAAAAAGTCGCTAGATTTTGAAAAATACATAATAAAAAAATCCGCCAGAAGTAGTTAAATGTTTCATAATATTTCATCCAAAAAATAAGTTGAAAATACTATATTGCGAATATTTCACCGTGATAAAACGAACAAAAGGCTTTAGTTGGATTAGTTATAACAACTTTTAGTCACGTTATAACTCTTCCTGCTGTTTTCATTTTGGTCGACCTAGAGATGAACGTCATTCTGGTAGGGAAATTCCAAAAACAAAATCAGCAATTCATGTTGTTACCAGTAATTACAACGAAATTAGTTTCAATATTCAATTAGTCACTAATTTTTTTTAAGTCACTAGACTGGAAAAAAAAAACTCTTTAAACAAGTCTAAAATCCGCTAGATCTAGCAGCAAAGTCGGTAAAACGGCAACAGTGCGTACTAGTACTTCCCATAAATAAAACCATAGAGAGTAGTAATAGTACTCGTCCAATAGGACAGGCGAAAGATTTAATCCATACTGCCAAAAAAACCATAGAGAATAAAGGCACAGGTGTAATGTGCACAAAGTACGTCATCAAAATTATCTGTACAGGTAAAATATACAATTACAACTAATATTATATAAATATACAATTGCAATAACGTCTAAGTACAGTGATATTAGGTAGTGAAATTGTAGCATGATGCTTAAACTGCTATAATACTTATTATTTTTATTTGTTTCTCATAGATAGGTGCAACTTTCTTTTATCCGATTTTTTAAATGACAAGAACCATAAATCAGAAAATAAAAAGTAATTTGGAGGTTAAATGTCCAATCAAGTTCTTTGTATTTTTACAAAATATTATCTGTAAGCAAATCTATCGCTTTAAAATATATTTACAAAAATATTGTAAACATTACGTGAAAATGACAGTAATAGTCTTTGAAAAGGACTGGGTTGCCACTAACGAAAAGAAAGGAAGAAGATTGTAAAGAGATTCTTCTAATAACTATCTACTTTGATGACTTTAAAACTTCGAAACTGATTTTCGATCTTCGTATAATATTATTCTTTGGTTTTCTTAGCTTAAATAAAAAAAAATATTTAACGTGGATTTAGTTTATTTAATCATACCTGGTAAATTCTCCCTCAGTTGTCGATACAACTGTTGGCAGAGGCTTGACGATACGAGGAGCAAATTCTTCTATATCACTTGTTTTCTGTTATGAAAAGGTAGAATAAGTTAATGTATTTAATAGAAGGTTAAATATAAATTCCTAATAAATGATTAAATTACCTCATCACTCAAAATATCTTCTTCCGATACACTTGGAACGTATTCATAAGCTGAAAAACGATAAATATATTTGAACATCATTTAAATCTATAAAATTTATAACATTATATATGAAGAATACTTTTTGTTACCAGCAACCAACGATATTAATGTATTGCGTACTAATAATATGCACACTCGGAACCAAGAATCTGTTATTTTTTGTTGTGATTCGCTAGATCCACCATCTATTATAGATAACTAATTTAGACCAATTTTGTTACGTATCATTGGACTTATAAAATAAGAGAGTAATTTTAACTAATATTAGTTTACTTAAATCAATATTTATAACATTATAATAATACTTCGTACAGACTAAGTAAACAAGTCAAATCCTATAGTTGAAACAAACATGTCATGATAAAACAACGAGTTACGTCTTTGACTATTGTGCATGATTTTCCTTCTGATATGATATTCTAGTGTTTACATTAATTTCGATGGTAGCACGTTAACAAACAATTTCGGAAGCGTTATTAACCGTCCATAATTATGGTATATTTCTAATACATTTCCTTTAATATTAAGAGAGTACCATTTAGAACATTTTAACGCAGACACATTCCTTAAGCGTAATAAAAGCTTTAAAATTTTCGTGTATCGAATTTCGCTAGCAAAACATCATAGAGCAACAAAAAATGTGTATCTACTCTAAGCAATAAAAATGTAATGCGTGCTTAAAATCAGAGTAAAAGTTATAGCCACTAATTTAAACACTAAATATTATTCTGTGCTAAGATATCTTAGTGCTGACTCGTATGAGTAGTGTTGCATTTGTTGTAAATTTGAGTGATTTTTGTTTAGCTTATACTATAATTGTAAAATTACGTCATATTATAATTACTCTTAACTATTCTTTATTCTACAGATGCATGGCAAACGTATTAAAAGTTATTTTTGAGATATATATATCTCAAGTACACTATTCACTCATGCAAAATCTAGTCGCATGCAATCATCAAAATTCCAATCAGTTTGCTACCTTCCACTATAACATTAGATTCGCTGTAACAGCTACCAAATTCATTTGTAGCTACACACTTATAGGTTCCGGACATTTCAGGAAATGCTTCCTTTATCAATAGTTCACATAAACCTGATTTTTGTCGAGAGATAAACATATCTTTAGCCCTTTGAATGGATTTTTCGTTGTGATACCATTCAACCGATGGCCAGGGATTACCCAGGATCTCGCAATGAAGCGTGATTGGTTCCCCATCCATTACGGTAACTGGTTCCAGAGGAGTAATCACTGTAGGCGGTGTTCCAACATTTTCTTTCTCTTGGTCTTCTACCATTAAAGATGCTGAGCAGGATACCGATCCAGCGAAATTTTCTGCTCTACATGTAATTATTCCTAGAAATTCTGGACTTACATTTTCAATGCAAAGACATGATACATTTTCTTTAGTTGAGACATAGAGATTAGTCAGTTTATTTTGTTTAGCATATGACGTTACTTCTTTTGTGTCAATAAACCACTGGAAAGATGCGTAAGGACTTGAAATTACTTCTGTTTCTAATAGTACAATATCTCCTAAATAAACTTTACTTGGGCGGATTGGACGTATAAATGTAGGAGGTGAAATTTGAGTTTCGTTTGACTCTTTAATAAGTTTAACTGTGCTCGCCGATTTGGCAATAACATTTCCATCTTCTATGACAACTTCATATTTTCCTACTGTCTTTTTCTCTGCGTTACGTATTTTTATAGACGAGTTATCTTGACTTGTGATAATTACGCAATCATCATTTTCTTCAAGTAGTTGATTATTTCGGTACCACGTCACTTTGCTATCATCTTCAGACGAAAATGTCACAGTAAGTTCAAAAGCGTCTCTTTCCAAGACACTCAACGCCTTTAATGGTTCAATTATGATTGGTCCCACTTCTGTAAAACAGGTTTGTAATTTTTTTTTAACAATAATGTTATATCCAATTTAAAAATCCCTTTAGAATATGAGTTCATTGCAATGATTAGAATTTTATCATAAATAAAAAAAATGTTTCTTATAATTTATTCTAAAGTGTCTTCCAACTTAGCATAGTAATGTAAATATTAATTACGTTTAATTACGTTAAATAATAACATAATATAAGGCAATTGAAACCAGCCATGCATCTGCTTAATGAAATAAATGAAATAGTATATTTAGTGTTGTGTTGTACAGTAGTAGGCTTTTACTGTTTTGTAAAATAATTCTAGCGTCTCAGAGATTGGGAAGATATGTACGAAAATATAGCATACTTAATCATATAGAACACTATTTTTTAGATGTCACTGCACTGTGGTATTCTTTGTAAAGAAAGGCCTATACTGCACGATGCGAGTGTATTGATTTCTTTTTCTAATCTTGCCCCTTCATATGCAACAAAGTTATTACCGTGATTACCCATCAAGTTTATGTACATAGGCTAACAAATATAATCTATTCAATTTCCAAATACATCCAAACACATGTATATAAAAACAGGTATATTACGTATATATATTGTATTTTTTATTTTAATTCAATCACATCTGGTATTTTTTATCATGGTAAGAATTTACAAATTACTAACAAAAATAATAAAATAAAATATAATGCCAGATAGATTACTGTCATGAAAATATATAAGTCCGGAGCAGAATATCCTATTTAGTCCTGTGATCTATACGTGTCGCTATAAACTAGACTCTTCATACTTTTACGTAATTATGTTTTTAACATATGGTACTACGTTAATACTGATTTAGATCTTCTTCTTATCCTTATCCTACCTAAGTAGGGTCGGTACAACATTACTATTATTGATTTAGATATCAATCATAAACATGTACTACGCTATGTTAAGAATAAATGATTAAATTATGATATCTGATGATATCAGTAAAAGAAAAAATCCATTATCATATTTTAAAAAAGAGACTTATTAATAATTTGCTTCTAAGTATAAACGAATTTGTTTCAAATATGATCCACGTAATATATGATTAGCCTTGATAATGACTATTGCAGTACTGCAAATTATCACTCGAATTTGAAAATGTACTTAAGATGTTTCGTATGATAACGTATTCTTCTAACATAAAGCATATAAATAGTATAATTCATTCCACAAACAAACAATAAAACTTCTTATATCCTAGAATAATATGACATTTTGAGATTTGATACATCAAATAAATATTTACGGACTCTTTGACAGTGTTTTTGTCTTTTGCATAATTTATGAAAAATTCTATGACCGAAACAATGATCTTAATCAAAAGAGATCAAAGTCGATCAAATTACTTATACCAAACCTAGATTGTTATACGAATTAAATAATTATTTCAACTTAAAGATAATGGCAATGTAGACGAAATTTTCGGATCAGAATAACAGCCACAAACAGAAAAAAATAAGCATAAAAAACTTACTTTTATCATGTTTCTTTATAATCCTCTTCTTTTTAACAACTGTTGTTTGCTCTTCAAGCTCCTCAATATCATCTTCTTTTACTAATTCGACACTTTCAGGTTTCAGATAAACCTCGTCTGATTTCTGTTCCTCTGGAACTTTTTGTTTAGGAACGGGTTTTAGAATAACTTCTTCTTTCGTTTTTTCTTCTTCTTTAGGCTTTCTTCTACCTGTAGGCCACTTACGGTCTTCGGGGGCTTCTTCCTCAACAGGTTTTTCTTTTCTAACTGGTTTGAGTTGAACCTCTTCTGGTTTCTCTTCCTTTGGAGCTTTTTGTTTAGGAACAGGCTTTAGGACTACCTCTTCTTTGGGTTCTTCTTCTTTAGGCTTCCTTCTACCTGCAGGCCACTTACGTTCTTCGGGGGCTTCCTCCTCAACAGGTTTTTCTTTTCTAACCGGTTTCAGTTGAACCTCTACTGGTTTGTCTTCCTCTGGAGCTTTTTGTTTAGGAACAGGCTTTAGGATTACCTCTTCTTTGGGTTCTTCTTCTTTAGGCTTCCTTCTACCTGCAGGCCACTTACGTTCTTCGGGGGCTTCCTCCTCAACAGGTTTTTCTTTTCTAACTGGTTTCAGTTGAACCTCTTCTGGTTTCTCTTCCTCTGGAGCCTTTTGTTTAGGAACAGGCTTTAGGACTACCTCTTCTTTGGGTTCTTCT
>JACEII010000036.1:23630-79001 GCA_014332785.1 Antheraea mylitta
GTAAGCGGTTTCAGTTGAACCTCTTCTGGTTTGTCTTCCTCTGGAGCTTTTTGTTTAGGAGCAGGCTTTAGGACTACCTCTTCTTTGGGTTCTTCTTCTTTAGGCTTCCTTCTACCTGCAGGCCACTTACGTTCTTCGGGGGCTTCCTCCTCAACAGGTTTTTCTTTTCTAACTGGTTTCAGTTGAACCTCTTCTGGTTTCTCTTCCTCTGGAGCCTTTTGTTTAGGAACAGGTTTTAGGACTACCTCTTCTTTGGGCTCTTCTTCTTTAGGTTTCCTTCTACCTACAGGCCACTTACGTTCTTCGGGGGCTTCTTCTTCAACAGGTTTTTCTTTTGTAAGCGGTTTCAGTTGAACCTCTCCTGGTTTGTCTTCCTCTGGAGCTTTTTGCTTAGGAACAGGCTTTTGGACTACCTCTTCTTTGGGTTCTTCTTCTTTAGGTTTCCTTCTACCTACAGGCCACTTACGTTCTTCGGGGGCTTCCTCCTCAATAGGTTTTTCTTTTCTAACCGATTTCAGTTGAACTTCTTCTTGTTTGTCTTCCTCTGGAGCCTTTTGTTTAGGAACAGGCTTTAGGGCTACCTCTTCTTTGGGTTTTTCTTCTTTAGGCTTTCTTCTACCTGCAGGCCACTTACGTTCTTCGGGGGCTTCCTCCTCAACAGGTTTTTCTTTTCTAATCGGTTTCAGAGGAACCTCCTCTGGTTTCTCTTCCTCTAGAGCCTTTTGTTTATAAATAGGCTTTAGAACGACTTCTTCTTTGGGTTCTGCTTCTTTACGTTTACTTCTTCCTGTGGGCCACCTACTTTCTTCTGGAGCTTCCTTCGCAACAGGTTTCTCTTCTTTAACAAGCGCTTCTTCCGGTTTGTGTGTTTGTTGCGGTAGTTCTCTTATTATATTTGTATCAGTTTCTTCTAGAGCACCTTGTTCTAACTTATGGATGGAGGTTTTCCGTGTTGGTTTTAATGATACATCTTCTACTTTTTCTTTTGTAATAGACAGTTTTTCCACTTTTGTTGGACGTAATTTTATACTTTCTTCAGTCCAGGGAACTACTTTCCTTTCCTCAATTTGAGTGTTCGCTAGTGTTTCCATTAAGTTACTAATTATATTCTTCTTTTCAATTTCACCATAAATTAATCTTGTTTCTGATCCGTCATTTAAGGGTGCGATTTCCTCAGTTCTTGGCTTTCTCCATTCTTTTACAAATAACTCTTCAGGTTGATCTTTGCTGACCTTAGAGTCTGTTAATTCTATTTGTTCTTGTTGTTCCGTAAAACGTGGTTTACGCCATATCTTGGTTTCAAGAACTTCTTTGTCCTTAATATCTATAATGTCTTTATTTTCAACTTCTAATATCGTCGTATCATCCAATGCTGAAATTGTATCTAGGGACATAAGCTTCTTATCTTCCTTAATATCAGCTTCCTGATTTTTTGTTCTTCTCCAATGCTTTATTTGTAATTCTTCATTTTTAGTCACTTGAATGATGGAATCACTTTGACTTTTTTTACGCCAAGGAACAGTTGTAACCATTTTCTTTGAATCCACGTCTTGTATATTATCAACTTTCATAATGCTGGTTTCCTCTGTAGATTGATATAAACTTTTATGTGATATAGTTTCATTGCCTTCCTGTTCATGAGATTCGACTTGTTTTTTGTCGAAGAATGTTTTCTGGGTAACTCTACGGCTTTCTGAAAACAAAAATAATAAAAATGTAGTAACGAAATTAAGTAATTCATGTAGACATACAGATAACTTGTTTCAGCAATTTTAGTATCTTGTTATAGATCACTTAATATCGTATGTAGTTAAATTGAACATTCGTCAACATAGGTGACAAGTACAAAAATATACATTTTTTCTTAATATTAATAAAATATGTCAATTTTCTATTATAATATGTATATTGAAGTCATATGGCAAACAATAATATAACGATTATGATTATAAAACATAGAGAATGTATGAATAGCAATTTATAAGTGATAAATCGAGCCGACACAATATCTTTACTTTTTTGTTTCATTATTGTTTCTGTGGAATCGGAAATAATAAACTTGTTATGTAGAGATATAAGTAAGAATGAAGAATTATCTATGCGTATTTTTTTTTTCTTAAACATATCCATATAACTATTAATTGAGCTAACCTAGTCGCTATCGAGCATAATAAAATTTAGATACTCGGTTGTAGCCTATTTAAATATTTATATATTACATATTTAAATGTATAAATCCTACATATTTTGTGTTTAGTGATCCGTTATTATTTTATTAATGGTGATCATCTATCTATATCTATATACTTATTAGCGGGCCGGGCGAACGTATACCTGCTTTGATAATAAAAAAAAATCTAAAATTAAACCGTAGTGCCACCTACCGGATTCATTTGTGAATAAAGCATTCTCGGATTCACTGGTACACGCACACATAATTTCATCAATATCGGTCCAGTTCAGTGACATACACACGTACAGAAATAATTTATATATCATTTCATAGTATAAAACAAAGTCCTCTTTCACATCTGTCTGTCTGTGTGTCTGTTCGCGATAAACTCAAAAACTACCGAACGGATCTTCATACCGTTTTTATCAGTAGACACGGTGATGGATGAGAAAGATTTAGGCATACTAGTGGGCGCCCAGTGGTCGATATTCGACCATAGTTAATTGATTTTTTTAAAGTTTGAACTTTATTAAGGTTCTTTTGTCAAAGGGTTACACTTCTATAATTAAAGGTTTTCATCATGGCTACTCAGTTATTTGCCATGACCTTAATTATATAAACATTTAAAAAAATCTATGTGTAAATGAAAATTGAAATTAATTATAAATTTGAAACAACAAATCCCGTGGTAAAGCTCTCAAATTTTAGGCAAACATGCTACATGAGGTTGAATTGCAACGTTGTAACCGCGGAGGTCTAAGTCATGGATTACATTTATGAACAAAATTCTTACTTTGATTATACAAAGTATTATATGGCTCATTTTTTTATCAAATCATCATTTGAAGATAGTTCAACCTAAAAATAATAAACATTAAAATAATAGTTATATTTTATAATATCATTGTTGAATGTAGGATGAAACATGGTAATTGGAACGTAAGAGTTAAAAATATATACAGTCGAGTATAGCAACCTCATTCACAACCTTTTTTGAAGTTCGTAATTATTGACGGCTGTCAAAATGTCTTTTTTATTTACATGTGTGTATATGTTGTGTATAATTCAAGCAGTAGTGTGAGTAGTGTATATTTTAATTAATTTAATGTACTTCTAATGCATTTTATATAAAATAAACATCTTTCTGCACTTCTCCGCCACATCAACATTAACTATGCCAAATTTCAAGTTTACCTGTTGACGGGAAATAGGTTAAAAAGGGGTACAAAAATTTTGCTTCACGTATTAATATATAGATAATTTGTCACGGTTTCTCTACTATCAGGGCGGGATAATGTCAAAAGTAATAAAACTGTAACTAGGCCAAATCTGTACATTAAATATTTTTTGAAAATTATAATCGAGATGGACTTTGTTATCCATATAGAAGCCAAAAATTATGAATTTACAATTTTTGTATGTATGTCTGTCTGTCCCTGTGAACACGTATCACTCTGAAAGTACTGAACCAATTTCGACAAAACGTGACATAGTGATAATTAAAAATTTGTAGTTAATGAAATTCTTGACGGATTTAGGTAAATTTTCTTTGTCCTAGATAAAGCAGACAGATATGTTAGAAATTTAAGCTACATTTCTTCTTCCTATCTCCATATACTTCTTAAAAAAACAAATAACCAAAAAGAAACGGGCGCTTGGTTTAGAACCGACGCGACGTTACCGTCGTCCCTTATAAAATGTACAGTACTTTAGAATTGAATCAATTGAATTTGAAGTATAAAATCTGATAAGTAGGGTAAATTCTATTGACGTATGTATCATGTCTTTGTCATGAAGTATTTTTTCTTCATTTATCTTGGAACCATAACAAGGAAAATCGATTTCAATAATACCATGTCGACAAAGTTGAAAAATATGTGTAAACGAAACTGTCACTAATATGTTGTATTTTTTATTTTATTGTATAGAAAACGTTTCCATATGTATTTTATCA
The DNA here is from genome assembly GCA_014332785.1 of Antheraea mylitta. Lineage (NCBI taxonomy): Eukaryota > Metazoa > Arthropoda > Insecta > Lepidoptera > Saturniidae > Antheraea > Antheraea mylitta. The sequence continues at coordinate 27,758 of JACEII010000036.1, forward strand.
CCCCTACACACGTGCACGCCTACACGCTACACATTAAAGTGGAAGGGTTTACTTTTTTTCCCTTATCGAACTGAAAAACTCTCAATTTTCCGATACTAAATATATGGAGGAGTTGTTGAGGCGTATATGTTTGGTACACATATATGTTTCAACAACTCATACATATATGAATAGTTGCACGGGTCAGCTAGTATGTAATAATTATATATGTATGTAAAAATTTATGAACGCTGGACGTTACGTAGAATGAGAAAATAAGAAATTAGATAACACGAGCAATATACGCTTAAGGTGGTTAAGGCCCGCCATACCATGACAGTACCTATATACCATATATGTTAACATATTATTCTCTATACATAGTAATACTAAACAGAACACTGGACTAACACCACAGTGAATCCCTGATAAGAATACTTTGCCGATTCTGATACATTCTTTTTTTTTTGTTTGATTGAAGAAGGCGTTACTTTGCGGAAATCCATCATTGAATACTAAGGTGGATGCTACTTTGCACTTCCGCCTGGAATTTATTGAACACTACTACGCCTAAACGTGTTCCGCTCGCAACGGAAGAATCAACATCGATCTGACGATGCTCCGTGACGGAGCGAAACACCTTTAGACGTAGTAGTGGTCAATCAATTCCAGGCGGAAGTGCAAAGTAGCATCCACCTTAGTATTCTGATATATTCTGTGTATGATACACGATGTACCCAAACGAATAAACGCATAACCCGCGTAAGCTAACTATTTTAAAGTTCTAGCACTTCGTTCTTACTTCTACAGGAAACGTGCATAAAGAAGGACGATGAAAAATGAGGACTTGACCTTATAGAGATATTAGAAGATACCTATTTATGAGAATTATACGAAATCAATTGGGAATGATCCGGGCACTGAATGCAATGTGTAAATACATTGTATTTTTGAAGTGACAACTTCTTTAGGCGACTTTAACAAATTATATTTTAATTAAAAAGTTGGTTCAAGGATATTTTTGGCAGGATATAAATTTATGATTTCGCGTCATGACATGCTAGCAAGAGTGACCGATCGTATTGCGCTTTCGCTGCTTACGTCAAACTTGCGACGCGTACGTAATATAGGGGTCTGTGTAAATGTAATATTGATATTTTGTAGCTCTTCATAGGTTTGATTGAATAACAAATATATAATACACTAGCCTCTACCCGCGACTTCGTTCGCGTGGAGTAGATACACTAACAGTATCACGCAGCAGTTCTCAAAAGGAAAAAACATCCTGATTTTGAAACATTATTCATCTGCGCTCGGCTCCTATTGGTCTTAGCGTGATGATATATAGCCTATAACCATTCTCGATGAATGAGCTATATAACACTGATAGAATTATTCAAATCGGACGAGTAGTTCCTGAGATTACCCCTTACAACGTCACAACATCACAACGTCACAAACTCACAAACTCACAAACTTTACCTCTTTATAATACTCGTATTAAATATAGATTTTATCAGAATGTATATAATTATTACTCCGTGTGCCATAATAGAAGTGAAAACCAGACTAAAGTTAATAATTTCAATATACAAATTATTAAATTGAAATAGTTCACAATATATTTAATTTAAAAATTCAAAAGAGAATACAAACAACTGAATTAAGATCATAGGATTATCCATTGTTTTCAGTTTTCACTTCTATCAGTAGTCCATATGACTGCCTCAACTTTTTTTGTAGCCAAAACAAGTTCACAGGATAATCATATTATGGATCGGCATAGTGTGCGTAAATAATGATCTACCATTGTGTTTGTGTAAAAGGCATATACTATTACTTACTAATCAACTTCATGAATGAGGTGGTTGCATTGCATTTTTTTATGATTGCAGCCTAAAAAACTTCCCTATTTATAAACCGATTTGGAAGATTATATTTTTTATTGTAAATGTTACCTTTTCACATAGGTCATATTGCAATTAAAACATCACTCTCAAATTCGAATAAGAGATATATAGTATCTGCGATAGCTGTAAGTTTAAGGTACACTAAATAGGTAAATTGATACTATGCTGTAATATAGACGCGTAGAGGATTACGTACAATTTTTCTATTTTTCTAGATAAATAGATCAAATACTAACCACCTATTATTTTTATTGATTTAGAACAAGTGTTTTCTGAGTATTTTTCATAAATATAGCTAGCTACTGTCTTAACTTTCAACCTCTATATACCCCCCAAAAAGCGCGATTAGGGATGTCTTATTGAGAAATAAATAAGACTATATGTAGTAAAAAAACGGGTTACTAGGGTTCTGTACTCGACTAGGTTGCCACTAAGGTGATAAACGAAGTGGTTTTCTTTTAGTTTTTCGTTTTCTGGAATAATCCAATGCATATTCCCATCGGCACAATCATATTGTTAGTTTATTTTTTTCGAACTGACTACGCTTTTTATCCTGACGGGCCGCCATAGCTTCAGAGGACTAAGGTGAGCGCTTAAAGCACTTCGCCGCTAGGCAACAAGCTCAAGAGTGCCAGAGTGGCCGAACCTCGGCTTGGGCTGTTGCCTCGGATGCAACTTCGCGAATCTGTCTAAGCTAAGCTAACTGCTATTCATGCATGTAAGCATTCCTGCGACGCACATGTGTACCGGCATATCAGCCTCATGAATTCAAACGTATGTAGTCTAATCTAAACAGTAACCCAGTTCAAAGATAATGGAAAAAAACCCTACCAGCATATGTGTACCTGTGTGTATGTGGGGGTGATCTCTGTTTTGTTGTTCAACTAGTGATTGAAAATTTTCAGTGTCACTGTATCGCGTTAGCAGCGTGCTCGAGGGTTCTACTCCGTGGACCAAACCTAGACTTGAGCTGCTGCCGGGGGGCGCGAATTTTATTAGTTCAATTGTACATCAACGCGAGGGAAACCGCCAGAAAAAGCTAGTTGATTATTAATTATACATCTTCCAATGCTCATCGTTTTTTTACGGATAGCATCATAATCAGATACAGGACTATTAATTTGTCATACTACAGATAAATGTTCAGAAAATAACAATATTTAAAGTTTGTAACTCAACCCCTATATCGTTCGTTTATATTATCCTAACTCGGCAGCATGTTAATAGATCGTGTAACAATGTTTGTGGTCGAACTCCTCCGAAAGGGCTCGACCGATTTTTATGAAATTTTTAATGCATATCTGCTAGGTATGAGAATAGGTTGTATTTTTGTAGCTTTAGGTGATTATTATTGGTGTACCTATCCAGAATTTTCTTTTAATTTTTTTTTTAATATTTTTTTTCTTTCGTATTGTTTTTTATTTGCCAATAAAAATTATCTATAACCCCAAATTTTCACCTTCGTAAACTCACCTTCCCATCTATTATTAACGATTTTAGTATGTTTGTAAGAACAATTTTTAAATGATCCTTCCTAATGGTCTTAGCGTGGTGATATATAGCCTATAACCTCCATCGATAAATGAGCTACATAACACAAATCGGACCAGTAGTTTCTGAGATTACCCCCTACAACGTCACAAATTTACAAACTTTGCCTCTTTATAATATTAGTATAGGATTATACATAGAGGCAAATTGACATATATGCCGTAGAAATATATCTATTGGGCGGTTACAAGGTTAATGTTCACTAAATTATATGAGCTACAGGAATATCGTATTTCAGAGCTATATGTCTCAAGGAAAATTACGTACATAACGTAGATTCTTTTTTTATATATAAAACAATTGCAGTGCATTAGTCTTGCAAAACTCGAAAGTATCTCGATCAATTTGAATATTTTTTATTTTGTTAAGCTTAAGGCTACGTCTTACGTAGGCGATTCAAAGCGAACACAAAATTGCGAAGTGATTCGATGCGGTGAGACGCGAATTCAAAGCAATTGTGACGCGACGCGGCGGTTTTGTCCTAAGTGCGCGGGAACCGCTGAGTAGCATCCATATCAGATAACGCAATCGATTCGGACAACCGCCACCGCATCACAGTCGCGCAAAATATCACACCAACTTATCGCGTTCGCTTCGCTTCGCGCCACGCCGTTCGCACTCCGCGTGTATGTTGGTCACGTAGGACACTTCAATACATGTCACCTGTTTGTTTTTCGCTCGCACTCGCAAGTAAACCGCTCACCTAGAATACTGCGTAATACTGGGCTCGTTTAGGATAGAGATAAGTTAAAAAAAACCAAAGGCCAACCAATATATCGAAAAACTTGTTTTGTAATTTTATATAGGAATTGCTACTTCGGGTTACCTTGAACAGACGATATTCCTAGCGGACTATCGTTTAACAGTTACGTTATGAATAACTGTTATTCCCTACAATTAATATCTTAGATATTCTCAACAGACTAAGATTAATACTACGTAGTAGACGTATGTGAAGTCGCGAGTAGTCCCTATATAAATTAGCAAAAAACAATATCTTTTCCTTCTGTGTTTCATCATCATCATTAACCTTATCCAACCTAAGTAGGGTCGGCACAATATATTTTCTTTTTCTATTTTCTCCTGTCAGATGTCATCTCAGTATTCACACCTTTCACGGACATATCGTTTTTCACACAGTCTATCCATACCGTTTTCGGTCTTCCTCTACACGTACATTCGTCCACTATCATTCTCAACCCTTTCTAGTTATATGGTTTTCATCTCTCCTCATGACATTCCATATCATGCTAACCTATTACTCCTCAACTTTTCTGTCACTGGTGCTATTTTCAAACTGCTTCTCATATACTCATTCTTAATCTTATCCATTCTAGTCACACCACACATTCACCTTAACATTCGCACTCTGCCACATGTAATTTTCTCTCATCCATCTTTTTCGTAGTCCAGTACTCAGAGGCATACAACATGACCGATCTTATCATAGTTTTATAAACATTTCCCTTGAGTTTCAAAGGCATTCGTGGTTCATAAGCTACCTCAGACACATTTCGCCATTTCAACCATCCTACATTTATCCTATTCCTCACGTCCTTATCAATGCCACCGTCGTTTTGTATCAATGAACCGAGATACAGAAAATTGAAGCAGCTTTTCCTTCTGTGTTTATCAATGGATTTTCTTCATTTCTGAAATGAATATTTCTTTACGCGCATAGAGTAGAATTTTTTGAGAGGACCTAAATTTATAATTTCGCTTCATGATATGCTGGTAAGCATAACCGACTGAGCTATAATTATCTATAATAATCTATATATTAATATAGATATTTTGTATTTGCACAAGCAGAATATCATAATAACATATAATCAGTATTTTGAGTTTTTGATACTGTCAGCCAATAATGATATTACAAATATAATTGTAATATCATTGCTGTCAGCAGTCCTTATAACTGCCTTGGTTTTTTTTGTTTGTTTATTGATATATTTTTAATCGACTTAAAAAAGGAGAAGATTTTGGCCTCAGTTGATTTTTTAATCTTTGTTACTCGAGAAACTCTTAAACTACGAAAATACATCAGGAAACTCCTCAAAATTAAATAAGAAATATATATTTTTTGTTTATTTCAATTCAAATTCTTTAAATTTTTTTCGGTACTTATTTTATTAAAATTATCTTGTGTATATGCGACAAATGTAATATTTCTAAAGATGCTTGTATTAAATATTCTCCGGAAGTACTGAACAAAATTTGAAAACTCCTTCACTAATATACAGTTGTATTATATTTTTTACTCTATTAGTTTTCATTTGTTATTCTTATTACATTCCATATTGCTATTGACGCTATTTATACACGGTTATTAGTATTAAATAAATATTACATAAAACGCATTACTCTATAAAAGCTGGAATAAAAGAGGACATGAGGTCGTGTTTTATTGGTTAATTATCCTTAATACAAACACAGTAATTATCGGTATGTATTGTAAATATTGAATCTATAAAATTGTAATAATATATATAAGGATGAATTCATATTTTTTCGAAAATGGAATAACGATATTTTATCAATTTTAAGTCTCAGTGCAGAAATAAATAGTTAAATAGTTTTTTTGGCGGGATTTCAGTCTGTCATGTAGTGGATTTTATATTTTATTCATAATCTTGTGTTACTTGACTCTATATTTTGTAAATTTGGTTGTGTTTTACGTAATATAGTTAGTTAGTTGTGCATAAGTGAAGTGAATGGAAAATAATATCAAGGAGCATGAAATTCTCAGATGCTACAAAAACTCCCTGGAAGGTTCTAACAAGGGATCCACCATCTTGTTAGAATATTGATTCACACGACGCTTAATATTGAAAGGATCGTACGACGCTTGTAATACTTATTGACTACTTGACAATGGCAGTAATAGTCAGAAAAATTAATTGCCAAAATTAAGATAAAAAAAATAATAGTAAAATTGTGGTAGCATTAAGGTCCGCTAATTAAAAATAAGCCAAGATTGACGATGACTTTGTTGGCACAATCCTTATTTGGAGGCACAACTCCATCAGATCTCTTCCCCTTATATCCGAAACTTAAATCTAACTATAGAGTTATCCATAGAGTATCCATAGGGATATGTCTTTTGTTTTCACAATATACGTCGAGAGTGACAAGAGATGTCGCTCGCATTTAAGTCGAAAATTGTAACTACGTAAAAAAATGTATGCGTAGTTAGGAAAGCCTGAATTAATCAATATACTAATAATATTATAAAGAGGTAAAGTTTGTGAGTTTGTGACGTTGTAGGGGGTAATTTCAGGAACTACTAATTCGATTTGAAAAATTATTTCAGTGTTATATAGCTCAATTATCGAGAAAGATTATAGGCTATATATCATCACGCTAAGGTTAATAGAAGCGGAGCAGCAATCAAAAATGTATCAAATTCGGGATTTTTTTTCGTCTTGAGAGCTTCCGTTATGAGTTAGGGTTAGCCCAAAGTAACTATTACTACGAGGACGAAGTCGCGGGATGAGGATAGTTGTGTATAAAACATGACACCTTGCTGATGTAGGCATTCACAATCTAGCCTTTCCCGATACACAATTAGATCAGTTTTGCTTATCATAACCACTCTGATCTATTCATATGGTGGGTGGTTACTCTACCTACTTATAAGAATCGTAGAATAGTGTTAGAAAGCTTACAATCTTTGTCAACTAATACACTGTATTACATACACTAAAGGAATCTTTCAAATTTAAGCAATAATTCCAAAGTCTTTCGCGTTTAAATAAACTAAGAAAAGTTTATTTTTTATTTTTGTGTAGATATAACTAAAAATCTCTAAGACATTGGAGGAATAATTACTATTATAAGGGTTTGTGATGCCTGACATATATGAATTTTATTTGAATTATGGCCGACATTTAAAATTTAATTATTCAAAGTCACAAACCTCGTTATTTTATTTCATTTATGTTTCTTCTTATTTATTTTGAAGCTTGGGAGCTCTTAGAAGCATTAGGAAAAATTAGCACTGGCATTAAACAATTTACTTTACAATTGAGCATTGGGTGAACTTGAGTATTTTGATTTATTTTGCTTCCAGAGATAGAAATATAGGAAGACCCGTGGACAGAGCATGTTTTACTGGACATCTTAGGATGAAGCAGCCAGGTAAAAACAGCATTACTTCTTACCAGGATATAACTTCAAACTAGCTTAAAGCTGCTTCTAGGGATATGGCCAGGTGCTATGTCCAAAAAGGATTGATAGGTAAGAAACAAATAAGGTTGACATTTAGAATCATTTTGCACGCAAAAGGATAGGGGCAGAGGTCTATCATTTTATTACGAACCACTGAAATACTATACAAACGTATACCATGATGTGATGAACATACATAATTAGTATTTTGTGTTTCGTGTCGCGGCTTTTGTTTTGACTAGAGACAATTATTTTGGGTTTTTTGACAGAATTTTAGTCCGTCATGTAGAGGGTTTTATAAACTTGGTGGTGTTTTACGTAATATAGTTAGTTTATGTGCATAAGTGAAGTGAATGGAAAATAATACCACGGAGCATGAAATTCTGAGATGCCACAAAAACTCCCTGGAAGGTTCTAGCAAGGGAGCCACCATCTTGTTAGAATATTGAAATAATCACACGATGCTTGTAATATTATTAACTACACGACAATAGCAGTAATAATCTGAAAATGTGGAACGCCAAAAATAAAGTAAACAAATAAACCATTGTTTTGATTTTGAGGTTTATTTATTTATTTATTTATTTGGAAATAAAAGAATATATTAAATGACTTTCTGGTAAATTTAAAGTAATTGAAGTTTTTCGTCATTTTTTCTTTACGATGAAGTAATAAATGGACAAAACTCGTATTTTATGTTTCGTGTCACATCTTATCTTTTGACAAGTAACAAGTTTTGATTTTGAGATAAAAATATATTTAACGACATCTTGGTAAGCGGTAATCGAAGTTATTCGTTATTTTTTCTTTAATATGAAGTAATTAAAGGACAAAATTCGTATATTGCGTTTTGTGTTACACCTTTTGCTTTAACAAATAACAATTGTTTTAATTTTGAATTAAAAATATACATAATAACTTCATGGTAAGCGCTATCTTGTTTACAATAAAGTAATAAATGGACAAAATTCATATTTTGTTTCGTATTACTGGTTTTGTTTGTATAAGTAACAACTGTTTTAATTTTGAGTTAAGAATATATTGAATGACTTTCTGGTCAAGGGTATTTGAAGTTTTTTTTCTATTTTATTTTATTTTTATAACGAAATGTCGATGAACTTCATTTGAAACCTAAAACTGGACGATATACATGTTACAAAATGTGCCTGTCGTGCCACATGCCACATATTCTATTAATCTATTACACAATAATTCCAGTAAAATATTAGCGCAGTATGACCCGATTAGGCCTCCCACGGCAGCGGCTCAAGCCTAGGTTTGATCCCTCGGTGGGAGCCCTTGAGTGCGTTGCTTGCGCGATACGGTGACACACAAATATACATCACCGCTACAACTCTACACGATCACCCCCCCACACACGTGCACGCCTACACGCTTACACATGAAAGTGGAAGGGTTTACTTTTTTTTCCCTTATCGAACTGAAAAACTCAATTTTCCGATATTAAATATATGGAGGAGTTGTTGAGGCATGTATGCTTGGTACACATATACGTTTCAACAACTCATACATATATGAATAGTTAGCTAGGTTATCTAAGATAGTTCGCGATTTTGCAGGTAACAGCCAAGTCGAGGTGTGCGGTGCACCCTTGGGCTGGTAGCCAAAATAAAATCGGCTTAGTGCCTTAAGCGCTCGCCTTAGTAGTCTGGTGAAGCTGTTAAGACCTTGCTGGGTTAATCCTTTGTAATCCTTTGTAATATTCTGTAATAACTGAACTATTTAATTATATAGTACAAAATAAAGCCCCCTACCGCGTATACCTATCTGTTCGCAATAAACTCAAAACTACTGAACGGATTTTCATACGGCTTTTGTCAGTAGATAAGGTGATTTGCGAGGAACGTTTTGATTTGTCTAGGTGTTTATTAAAAGGCAGGGACAGCGTCCGCCGAGCCCGCTAGTGTATTAATAAAAACCTTTTAACAATGTGTATACGTCATAGGTGCTAAAATCTATAATATGTCATCCACAATGATTTATTATGAAATTAATAAACATGACAGTGTACATTAAACTCGAACCAATTTACGAGTACATTAAACGAAACCAATAAATAAGTTCCTCCAGGATATTGTTTCTAGGACCAGAGAATGTTTATTGCAAATAAAGTGCATGATTTAATATTAAGCGAGCATGGCATAATATAATACATAGCAACTGTGGAGAACTTCGAGTACAATATAAAACTTATTAACAACTAGCAGATTCCCGCGACTTTGCGTCGTTTATCATCCCAATTGTTTTGTTATATCTCAAAGGGATTAGGCAACATTTTCAACCAATTTACAAAATATCTTTATAAATTATACGTCTAAGCCTTCCTCGTGAATCACTCTATCTAGTAATGAAAATCCGCTCCATAGTTCTTAAGTTTATTGCGAAAGGACAGACAGAGACAGTTTTATAATATGTAATGATAAAATATAGCCTAACTACACATAGGTATATATTGAAATGGATAGCATAAATGACCTTTTCCAAGAAAAAATATATACGTTTTCGAACTTTCACACGGTGTTCGATTTAAACAATTTGTATAAATAAAAATCAATATCCGAATGTATGTAAGCATATCACTTCACAACGGTTGCGTCTTTGTTGTGTTTGTAATTATCACGATAAGAAAAATCGTAAAGAAATGTGAAATTAGCAGTAAATAACCTCCATATAATAAAGTGAGTGAGTGAAACAAAGGAGAGTATGGAATATCTTCAAAAATATTGACAAGATTAACAGACTAATGTTCAATTGCAATGTTACTTCATTTAGGAAGATTCACTTTAATTTTCTTCTTGAGTAAATACGTGCGAAGTCGGGCGGTCAGCTAATTTAAATATATACGTTCTAATATTCAGTTAACATATTGCACACGTATGTACAGTCCGTGTCAAACATTTTGGCCGCTCTAAATATAGTTTTAACTTCGGTCTTGCACATAGTACAGTCAAGAGGTTAATATAAAACAAATTTGAAATATTATTATAGGAATTTACATTATGAGAACTTTAAAAAGTAACAATAAAAAGAAAATATAACAATTATAAACAACAGAGAGAAAACAAGGAAAATAGTAATAATATGTAATTGCCAACAACAAGAATATTGTAAATGGTCCCGTGAAGCTGTAAAGCCCTTGTAAGGTCAATAGTGTAGACAATTCGAAAATAATATATTGTGAATGCGACTGTACTGCAATTAGCACTGACACTGCCACACGTGTCAACGTGGCCACGCGTGAGTGCCAAAGGGACGAGGTACGAGTGCGGGAGAGGCTGCTCTCATGGGGGAGAGGCTGCGCATCTACTTCAGAGCGGTCACAACGTTTGACGCGTATATCTATATGTATAACGCTTTTTCTAACTTTATCTAATGTTAAAATTCCACTTTGATTTGTATCATTTACTCTTATATTTAACACAAGTAAAGAAATGAGTTTTTGGCGGGATCTTGGAACGCTATGTGGTCTTTATATTATATACATAATATTGTGTTATTTGGCTCTATAATGTTGGTGGTTATAATATAGTTTGGTTATTGTGCACAAGTCAAGTGGATCGGAAATAATACCACGGAGCATGGATTCTGCCTTGCTACACAAGCTCCCAGGAAGGTTCTAACAAGACGGCCATCATCTTCTTAATTCATTGGAAGTATATCAGGAAACTTGTAATATCGTTCGTTGAAATTGGTACTACTAGAAGATTAGTTGCTAATAATTAAATAAAAGTTGAAGTAAAGAAACATTCTCTGTCAGTCTTGCAAAATAAGAGAAAAAGTAAATGTCGTTGGTATTTGCAAATCTTATTATTTTATTCTGTAAATGCTCTACATATAAATAAATGTAATTGATGGCGTTTTTATGGACAGAAAAGGTTCGGAATTCTGTATTAAACATAAGCGTAGTAGAGAAGAAGGAAATAGATAAGATCGTTTACAAAGTAAGTCATGCTTTAATTTTTTTTTGTTTATTTCCTTTGTACGTAAATCATATTTTTAAGATAATAAACAAAGCAAAGTCGCGGCTATCAGTTAGTTGTACATATTCTAAACAAATTGAATGCATACAGAGGGTATGGATCTGATATTTCAGGAATTCTGTTAGGTTCTGGCTTTAATACGTTACAAATAAGGGTAATCGGGAGTAAATCTTGCCGCGCTCTAGTGCATTTCTCTAAGATTATTTAGTGGAAATTTTCGTTTTGTATATTGGGCAGTAAATAAAGTATACTATCATAATATCCGAACGAGCACTATCTATTCATGTACTGTTGTGTACATGTACGTATGTTAATGAATATTCCTTTAGTTTCCGTTAGAGCAATATTAATTGTGAACTTTTTCTCACGTTGGACATAAAATACCTAATTTCTAATAGACCTGTCCATCTACTAATTATTATTTTAGAAAAGAGAGGGATAGCAAGTTTTAATAGATACATTTACTCATAGAGATTCACATAGTATTTTTGCATTAAGTTACATAAATAAATATTAGTGTATTATATATCTATATGTTAATACTTTCGTTCTGATAACTAAATCAAAGGCGGTAGTAGAAAGCCTTAAAGGCGATGATAGTGACTATTTAGTAGTTATAAATCAGGAGATTTCAAGGAGGGCTGACCCCAGTCAGGCGACCGGTCGTAAAACAGTAAGTCCTACGTAGATTCACTCATGACAGAAGAGAACATGTTGTGCCGACCCTACTTAGTTGGGAGGTCAAGAATAGAATGATTATTGTATTCTTCCATTATCTCGCTTTAAAGTATTCTTATAGGAATCTGCTAAGTATATTTGGTAGTAGTAACGGTGAACTATAATATGTTAAATGTGTGCCTGGTTTTATTTCATTCATTTGAGATTAACTCTTCCTACAGGCTTGTTAGCCAGTCTATCAGAATAGTATTAATTCTCATAGGTATATAAGTTCTTACCTTTACTTACCGTAACATCAACAGCATAAAGTCCATGGTCTTCTTATAAGGATTGAAGATTGCGATAGCCAAATATGCGTAAATTGTGTTTGTTTTATGTGTCTATAGTTTATGTATTTTCTATGTACTATATAACTACACTATTCATTCAAAGCATTTCAGCAATTATATTGTAATAGGATAATATATTGTTTTTGTATATCTATACATTTTATATCACTTGATCTATTGCTGTGTACATCGGAACCAATATTTAATTATATTTAGAAAACGTCGAATGGCACTACCGTTCCTATTATTTTGAGAAGATAACTTTAATTAATCTGTTTAATTTACTATGAACATTTAATTTCAAGTTTAAATTATTGTTTTGCCTTTTATGATAAGACTCCAAAATTACATATTTATATATCTCTCAATGTGAACATTCCACCGCACTATAATATTAGTCGGCATTCATTTTCTAAAAGTTATATTAGTTAATCAACGGTTTAGTTACAACAGTAATAAATAAAATAAAAACCGTATCATAATAAATCACAATCGAAATTGAAGTGATATGAAGATAGAAAATAGAAGTATAGAAATATGTGTGCCAGTCGATGGATTAAGCAAGGGAAGCTACCTTATTATCCATCAATAACCGATTGATATTGAGCTATGAATCTATATATATATTTAATACTTAAACGTTATAATTTTTAATGAATATTCACTTGATGGATAACAGGTACTCTATGTCAGTGCATTGTGTCTTATGTAAGTAGATGATAGTAGTACGTACTCTTCTAGGAAATTCAACGTTATATCTACCAATTGTGTCATTTTCACGCAGGACAATTTGTGCTATTGTTTTGTGTGTAGAATAATGCCAAGGTATAATTAATTTATAGCGTTTATTAAACAAGTTTTTCACATAAAGGTAACATACAAAAAAATGTGTCATAAATATTATATTAAATAGGTATACTAAAAAAGGAAATGGTAAAATACTGCCACGCCTAATAACTTAATATAATTAGGTGAAACATACAACACATTTAATTTTAACAATGTCGTGCACTTAAAACAAACTAAGTTAAAAAAATCACTGTAACGTTAAACTAAATAAAATCTCATTCAATTTGGATTTGTACTTGCAGAAACAAATTAGGTGATCAACCTCAGCGGTGTTGTGAAAACATAGACACTGGCAAGGCAAGTAATGCGTGCGTACTTTAACAATAATACGATCGAATATATCGTCGCGAGGGGCGCGATTTGCACTAACATGTTTCTTTGTGACAGCGACTGTAGTTGACAGCGGAATATAAATTACGACGCGATACAACCACGAATAACTTTACCCCGCCCGAACGACCCATCCGGACCTCGCGGCTTATTCAATTAAAACGTCGGTAATGCAATTCGAATAGTATAACAACGCGCGGCACGTATATTGACAAAGTTAGTCGTAGCTGTTAGGTGACAGGTGACGGTGCAGAACTCACCGTGGCCTACGTGCAAATTATGTTAGATTTAACGGATTTATTTTTAACGTCAATTCATAAAGACAATACAAACGATAATTCATGCTTCAGATCAAAGTTGTAGCGGGGACTCAACTCCGCTTATAGCAGATAATTCTACGGTCCGTTTAATATATATACACGTACCAAAGTTAACAGATATGTTTGTTAACTATTTCTTCCCAGGACCATAAAAGCTGACTGAAGTCCCTGTTACAATGATCACCTGGTAACTTTTGCTTAATATTATTAATTATTGTAACACAGCTAACACTGAGATCGTTTGTATAAGTTTGACAGGTCAAATCTCAACACAGAAAGCATAATTATTTTTAATTTCTTATTGTTAATAAGGCGAAATAATAATTTAGCGCAGGCTTATAATTAATCTTTGTAAAGAGTATTGGGTGAAAAATACATTTGACGATTGCCAAAAGACGCCTCACGTTGAAAACGCACTATGTAATAATTTACAATAAATCTTTGCTCATAAATACATTATTTAGTAAACATCGTAGCGGTGAAAGCAAAACAAAACAGTCGCTCATTGTCTCAAGTACTGTTGTGTTAATTACATGTTACGTGTCTTCATCTATGTATATATATTATAATGTTGCTATCAAAGACTTATTAAAGACAGAATTATAACCTTTTACGAAAAATGTATTCAACATTGACCTTATGAAGAGGCAATGTTTGGTATAATTAGTATAACTTGAAAATATATACAGAGCTTACGCCAAAATGAACGCTATCAATCGTATAGATGTTCTAAGAACAAATTTAATTGATATAAATACAGTAAATCTAACAAGTAATCCTTAATATTTTAATATTACAATCAGTAACAAGTAGTATGGGAGGAAAATATATACCAAATTTATTAAGTACTTTTTAATTATTTATTCATGAGATTAAAATTTATTAAAAACGACAGAGGTTATGATAATTGAACTGCAAGATTTAATTCTCCTCGGAACTTACACTGTCATTAGTGAAAGGACTCTGTTAATATAAGTTTTAATGAGGCAATTCTAGTCTTAACAGATTTTGCGTTTAGACCATTTTTGGAAGCTCCTGGCGCGATGCTCGACGATCTTCATTGAATGGTGAACTCTCTCGACGTAAGACTAGGACTATTTACACAAAAAGCTTAAATGTACAGCATTGTTAGATGCGGAAATTTGTCCAAATTATACTACTAAGTTAAATTTGCATTTAAGTCGATTTACACAGTTAGATATTGCGCGTAAGGTATTAATTTCGCGCGGTTTATCTATTCAACTGGCTACCGTGGTCGTAAAGGGTCGTTCATAATTAGGTAGGACTTTAGTGAATACATTCGCGTTCGTCTATGTGTCATATCATCACGACTAGTAATCATGGAGTGTGTTTAAGAAGCGGGCAAATTCTTTATTGCGGTAACCGCTACGATTTCATTAAGCCATAATAAACCGCTAATACTCGCTTGTCAACTGTCAAATATTTAATAAATAGTAGTTTTCACCCGATCTCATTGTGGTATAAAGATGAAACAAAGAAACACTATATTAATGGATTAAAAGTGCGCGACGCGAGCTCGCTGCCTGAATCTATGTCTTACTTTTGACGACTAGCTTGGCCGAAGTCTCAACCTGGCCGGCGGTAGTTGTGGCACGACAAGTGAATGTACCAGTATCTTCTTCATACGTGTTGCCAATGAGAAGTACCGCGTTATTTCCTTCGTGGATCATCTGAAATTATAACAATTGTCTTTTTTGTTTACTCGGTATAATCTTAATAAAATATACGTAAACAAGATAAACACTTAGGTATTACTATTGATATGTCACCACATACATAGGTTAAATGTATTTTAGGAGTCCTCCAAAAAGTAATGTAATACGAACTGTTTATATATACGAAATGTTTATAACTAAAAGAGCATATATTTTGTTGAAGTGCAGGAAAAATATTTTTATTAACTAACGAATAAACTTTTTGTAGATGTATTGTCGTTAAAAAAATAATGGTGCAACAGATAAGAGATATTTTTACCTGGAAGTCAGGAGTCTCAGGAATTAAAGCTCCTTCACGAAGCCATTGAATCATTGGCTTCACTTTACTTGTTATGTGGGTCTTGAACTGTGCCGGCTGTCCCTCATAAACAACAAGATCGCGAAGAGGGGTGAGGGTTGGTAAGTTATCAGCTTGGTCAGGTTGAGTTACTTTCAACTTGGCGGCCACGGTGACTCGGCCCGCCGAGTTATATGCTACGCACTTATAATCACCCTCATCTTCTGGAAAAGCTTCCGATACGCGTAAAGTATATTCATCAGCAGTTCGTGACATTTGGAAGTATTTCGATGGTTTGATTAGTTTGTCTCCTTTGTGCCACTGCACAGTAGGTACCGGTTTCCCTACGATTTTACAACTGAACTCTATAGCTTGACCTTCAGCTACCACCTTATCCTTTAAGGGCTCAATAATTTCAGGTGGGGCATTTGCAGCCTTTGTTTGTGGTTTCGGCTTTTCCTTTGTCGCAGGAGCGTTAACTACACATTCTGCATCACACCTAGCTTCTCCAGCGCTGTTAATCGCTACACACTCGTATTTTCCAGAGTCTTGTGGATAGGCTTCAAGAATAAGTAAAGTAAAGGTACCATCCTCTTCCAAAATTTTATTCCTGATGTCTGGTTGAACCTTCTTGCCATTCTTCAGCCAATATACATCGATGGGTTTAGTGCCGGTTACTTTTGTATCTAGTCTTATAAGCTGGCCAGATGTAACATTTACGTTCTGAGCTGTCAAAGTAAAACTCGGAGGTATTACACCACCTCTACCTTGACGTCTACGTTCTTCAACAACTAGATTTGCACTGCATTTAGCGGTACCACCCCTATTCTCAGCGACGGCTGCAAATACAGCTGAATCTTCAACGAAGACTTGTCTTATGATTAATATAGATTTAGTGCTGAAAGTGTGGATTTGGAAGTCAGGTGAATTCTTTATAGGGAAATTTTCGCGGTACCATTTTATCATTGGTAATGGTTCACCATCAAATTCTACTTCAAATCTTGCTTGTTCATGTTCAAATACACGACAGGGTTGCATTTTCTTAGTGAATACTGGCGGTTGGCTAGGTTTCACGGGTCCTTCTACTACTCTCTCTTGTGTTTGAGCTTTGTGCTCGATTTCAGTAGTTTCAGTTGAAGTAATTTTGCGCGTGATTTCAGTATCTCCGACGATTTCCTTTTGAACTTGCTTTTGTTTTGCTACATGAACTTCTTTGCCATGAACTGTAGATTCTGATGGATCAGGAATTCGAGGCTTCATGCGTTTCGATACCTTTTGATCAATTACTTCTTCAGTTTGTTCTCTGTAATATACACGGCATTTAATTAGAATAAGTTCAGTTATGAAAGTGTTTATAAATGTAAAATATTATAAAAACATAAATATTTATGGATAATTTTAAGTCATTGGTACTGTTAATGTATATGCGTATATAGTTACTATGTTTAAAAAGTTGTAAATAACCTATGGAGGACCAATATAATCTGTAATATGGTAGATTTTTATTGGAGAAAATTATTGAATTATAATACTAATTTTACTTCCTATATGAAATTACTTACAAGTTATCTTCGTATTTTTGTGCCATGCCTTTAGCAATTGAGCTGCTAGTGATCTTTTCACCAGGAATTGCATATTGATGAGTAGATTCCCTGAATCGGCTTTCCTTAATAACTTGTTCATTTTCTAATTCCTGTAATTTATTATAGTATTCCTCGTTCTTCTTCTTCTTTACAGACTGTTGCCATTCTGTTTCAGGTTCCTTAATAACCTTAGGTTTCAATTCAGGTCTATGATCTATTACACCTTGGCGTTGCAATGCTTGTCTTTCTTCGAATGTTTTCTCCAATTCGGTTTCAGTACGTTGTGATTGTGTTGTTTCATCATACCAAGCTGTAGTGAAACCAAGGAAAAGTAGTTAGAATTTTTTTTCTATAGGATTTAATAAATTGACATAACGTACAACATACCTCTTTATAATCCGATGGAAAAGCCGGTTGAAGCAGGTGATATAGCACTTCTTAGGTCGGGAAGAGGTTAAGGAGGCAAAAGGTACGTTTGTTGGTAAGTAGTGTGTGTAAGATTGGTTGATGTAAGTTAATGCATTAAAATTCTTTAAGCTATTTAAGTAATTTCTATAATCCATTCACTGGATTGTTCAGATAATGCATTTGGTTGTAAGTGCATGAGTAGCAGCATTGTTTTTCGGTTGTTGCAGTGTTGGTACTTACGTCGTGGCGCGTTTTTCAACACTCCTCTATAATCGTCGTGTCTAGGAATAACCTTAAGTTCAGTTGTAGCAACAGCTTCGCCTGTAGAACTCCTAGCAATTACTTCAATTTTACCAGTATCATATTGCCTGGTCTTAGGTATGTCCAAATGATACATTCCATCATACGTCAATTTATATCTAGAACCCTGCAAGTAAAATAATATTTGCTTGGAAAATATTATCCATAATATTGATTATTGCTAGTTTTCTTAATTGTAATTTGTTCATAATCATCTTTCCTTGTATATTTTAAAAGGCAATGTCTCTATATATTTCAGTTTATTCCTAATTTACTCATAGCTCAAAAACCACTGATTTACACGATTATTTATTTTAATTGTAAGTGTATACTTTGACCAGTTTATTTTACATTATGTAAGAGACTATTAGATAATTTATGAGGTTCAGAAAAAATTAAGTGAACACATATTAAGAATCAAAACATTCTAATCTAATATTGCATCTATCCTATGTGACTATTATACAGCAAGAGATAATTTTTATGCATAAAAATATTTAAAAATCATGGTGCTATAAACTCTTATATTTAAATCACAGTGACTAATTAATTAGGTACACGTAATTGTAATAAGTTGTAAGACGCAAGAAGTGTCACGAGTATAGCTAGTAATTATACAATAATTATTATAATATTATATGGTTTTACTGGAAAGGAGTGTGTTTACTTACATTTACAATGGTATTTCCATTGATGAGCCACATAACACGTGGTTTGGGATGGCCTGTTACTCGGCAGCAGAATCTTGCCCATTCGCCTTCCTCAACTGTAACGGCTTCTGGAAGACTAACAAAAACGGGTGCAGCTCGTTCCTTTACTTCTTCCGCGGTTTGTTCTGGGACCCTGTACAGAGAAATATTATTTATCGATTACCATTTTTAATTATTTTTTATTTTAAGTTGTGACGTATATGACTCACATTTGCCACGAAGCTTCCATTTCTCTGATCTTCTCAATACTCTTCATGTGCTTAGGCAGTTGCGAATCGTAAACAATTCCTGGTTTTCCGGCCGTCTTTATAACAGCTCGTGTTTCGTCCATACCATAAAGGTTGGTAGCGCGACACAAATACTCTCCGCTGTCTTCAGGATAGACCCAGCCGAAATTCATCGCCACATAACCAAAGTCATAAATTGGTGTAAATCGATTTTCTGTAACAAATAAAATAATGTTTTGTTTGCATTTTATGTTTTTACAATTATCATATTAAAGATATTAATAGATATAAAAGAAAAACTCACTGTGTAGTAAGGGTTTGCCATTGAAGAACCATTCCACTTTCATGTTAGGATCTCCAACGGGTGCCAACTGGCATTCAAATTTAGTTGTTTCCATTTCAACCAAAGTGGTTTGGCTTTGAATTTGGGTAACAAATCGTGGTGGCTGCTTCTTATCAACGTCATATAAATCATCCTCGGTGAGGAAAACCTCGGAGGTATACTTTTTGATAGTTGCTTCCATTTGTGTCAACGCTTCGGATTTCTTCATGCCACGAGGAACTTGATTTTGAAGTATAATATCGGGTAATTCTAAAAAAACAATGAATCTTCAGATTATAAACAATAATATACATAATACTTTTTTCATATTATTATGCAAGAAATTTCCCAATGAGAATTGTTTAGATATACAATTTATCAAGGTTTTATTTATTATCAGGGCGAGAAAACATCCACCGGGCCCAATAGAATTATATAAATAACATAAATTACATAATATAGATAACATCAAAACTATTTTAGATATATGATTTTTACATTATGTGAAACGCAAAAAAAAAAATATAATCTACACTTACTTTTGCACGATATTGTTCCCTTAGTGAAATCTTCTCCAAAATCATTTACAGCTCGGCATACATATTCACCCGAGTCCTCTGCATAAACATATAGTATATCCAAGGAAACAAAGCCCATGTCGTATACAGTACGGTATCTGTGTCCCGTAGGTAAAAGTTTGCCATTACGATACCATTCAATACGTAATTTTGGATCCTCTTTGGGCTCTACACGACATTCAAAACGCACAGATTCAGATTCTTCTATAGTGTGTGATTGAATTTGTGTTATGAACTTAGGTGGAGTACTGATTGTGGGTTCTTCTTTAGGTGCCTCATTCACACGACCTTTTTCTAGTTCCTTAATTTTCTCGCCACTCATACCTTGCGGTAATTGTGAATCAAGTACAATGTCGCGTTTGGCACTGCAAGTAATTTTAGCGGTTGTTTTTGCTGAACCCCATTTGTTAGTAGCACGGCACGTGTATTCTCCAGCATCACGTGCGTAAATGTAATCAATATCTAAAGCAATGAAACCGAAGTCATTAAGTGTATGCACACGAGAGCCAGTCGCGAAAGGTCTGCCGTTATGGAACCAATCAATTCGCATTGTAGGATCACCTACAGGTTCTACTCTGCAGTCAAAGTGAATTGGCCCACCTTCAGGAACGTCGAGATTATCTTTAATTTCAACTGTAAACCTTGGAGGATTTGGTTTTTCGTCTTCTATTGTAATCTCCTCACGTTTATGTAGAGTTTCCTCCAATTTCTGAATACTCTCGGTGCCTGATTTGAATTGTGATGGTAACTGAGGTTCAAGAATAATTCCTTGTCTACCTTTGACTTGTAGTTTACATGAAACAGTAGCCTCGCCGTGGCGATTAGTAGCTTTACAGGTGTATAAGCCGGCATCGCGTTGATAAACTCCGCCAATTTCTAATATGACAAAACCAAAGTCATTAATCGTCTTCACTCTAGACCCAGTTAAAAGTGGTTTACCATTATGGAACCATTCAACTCTCATGCTAGAATCGTTCACTGGAACCAGGCGACACTCAAAATGAGCTGATGAATTTTCCGAGAGAATCAGATCAGAAGGTGTTGTAATGAATTCTGGAGGATTTCCACTCTCTGCTTCAGGAGTCATGGAGTCAACGGTACCAGTGTAGCCCTCTAAAGCAGCTATCTTATCAATAGTACCTTCCATACCTTTAGGTAACTGTGACTCTAAAATGATATTACGTTTTCCTTGTACTTTCATTGTTGCAGTTGTAACAGCTTCTCCATAATTATTGTAAGCGCGACATAGGTATTCTCCTGAATCTTCGGGATATGTTGGTGAAATTTCAAGAATAACAAATCCAAAATCACAGAATGTTCTAAATCTAGATCCAGCTTTTAGGGATTTTCCGTTCCAATACCATTCAACCTGTAAATAAAATATATGTTTGAAATGTGTGAATATATGGTTAAAATAAATCTGAAATAATAATATTAAGGAATAAATCGTGTGCTGAAAGTTCCAAAATAATAAGTTTATTGAATAAGATAGGTGCAAGCAATAAACAGTTAAGCACCAAGTATGATTTGTGCAGTTTCACCCAAACACTCAGATAAAATTAGAATAAACATCATAAAAACAGTATCACAAGTATAAATTATATTAATGTCAATTAATGACAATATTATATTATTAATTAATATTAATTACAATTTATAAGTCACCTTAAGATTTGGGTCGTCAGTAGGTGTTAAACGGGCTTCAAAATGAGCATTTTCGCCCTCTCTAAGGTTTTCTATATTTGATAATGGAACGGTGAATACAGGTGCTTTGCCACGTTCTTCTTCTACGTCTGTATCTTTGCGGCGTACCATTGAATCCTCCAAGGTTTGTAATTTCTCTAACCCACCTTCCATGCCCTATAATAATTACAAATTACATAATTAATACAAAATAATACAAAATTAGCATTAATAACATGAAGATTCAATAGCTATTTTCTTCACATATTATGAATGGCGTATATGTATCATTAATGAATTCGTCGCAAAAATTTCGATAACATTACTTACCCGCGGTAGTTGCGAGTCCAAGATTAGATTCTCTTTTGATGTACATTTCAGCGTCGCTTTAGTAGAATCACGACCTAATTTGTTAGTCGCAACGCATTCATATTCTCCCGAATTTTCTTCATAGCAGTATAAAATATCCAGAATGACGATACCAAAGTCATGGAAAGTTCTATATCTGTGACCATGTGGTAATTTCTTTCCATTATAGAACCATTCCACTTTAAGATCAGGATCATCTACTGGCACTAGTCTTGCCTCAAAGTGAGCGCTCTGACCTTCTACTAGTTTAGTAACGTCTTGTATTTGGGTTAGGAATCTAGGCGGTTCAGCAGAAGGAGTTGCTGGTGTTTGTTGTTGAATACCCTGTAAGCTTTCTAATTCCCTAATCTTAGCCAAAGAATCGGGCTGCAAACTATCCAAATAAACTCCACCTTTTCCATAACAGCCAATAGTTGCCTTAGTGAAGTCTTCGCCATACTTGTTATAAGCACGGCAAACATATTCACCAGAGTCATGGTTTTGGGTATATGCGATGTCAAGAACCACGAAGCCGAAGTCTGAAACGGGCTTAATTCTCGTAGAATGACGTAGTGGTTGGCCATTGTGGTACCATTCAATTTTCATATCTGGATCATCTACAGGAACAACTGTGCATTCAAAGTGTGCAGACTGACCGTCTTTAAGGCCTTCGATATTCTGAATATGAGTTGTAAACCTCGGTTTTTGGCCCTTACTCTTATCAACACATTCTAGTTTAACGCTAATTTCTGCTTGTCCCCATCGGTTAGTAGCTCTGCAAGAATATACTCCAGAATCGGTGGTCTTGGTTCCTAATATCTCTAATACAACCATGCCAAAAGCATAAACTGTACGTATGCGATGGCTAGCTTCGATGGTTTTACCATTATAGAACCATTCGATCACCATACTCTGATCACCAGTCGGAATCAGTGATGCTTCATAATGAGCTATTTGGCCTTCACTAATGTCAAGAATATCTTTGAATACAGACGTGAATTCTGGTGGTCGACCTGTATCATCGTCGGGCTTTTGACCAGGCTCTTTGCGAAGAGAATCTTCCAGATTCTGAATCTTTTCCAGTCCTTCCGTTCCTTTAGGATGTTGAGTTCTTTCAATAAGATTTTCCTTGCTAGTGCAGTATATAGTAGAAGAAGTAAAAGCTTCACCCCTCTTATTATATGCTTTGCACGTATATATTCCACTATCCCTTTCATACACGTCGGTTAGATCCAAAGTTACAAAACCAAAATCACTGGTAAGTTTAAATCTAGAACCTTGTTCTAAAACTTTTCCGTTAAAGTACCATTCAATCTTCAAATCTGGGTCATTCTTCGGTTCTACTTGTCCTTCTAAATGAAGAGCTTGACCCTCAATTAGCTGATGTTCTGCAGCGATTGGCACTATCCACTCAGGTTTCGGATATTCAGTATCTGGAAGAGATGAACGCCTACCTTTCGCTAATCTGGCTTCTTCTGCCTGTTCAACTGCTTCTAAACCTGATTTTCCTTGTGGATGTTGAGTGTCAAAGAAGATATTTTTATCTCCAGTACACCTAAGGGAACCTGATGTTGTTGCTGATCCCTTGCTATTAACAGCTTTGCAGGTATATATACCTGAGTCTTCCTCATATGTGTGAGTAATATCTAGAGATACGTAACTGAAATCATGAGTACTCTTGTACCTAGAACCCGATGGGAGGGGTTTATTATTAAAGAACCATTCAATCTTTAATGTTGGGTCTCTTGATGGTTCAACATTACATTCGAAATGTATATTATCTCCTTCTTTACAAACGATATTGTTTAAGTGTGAGATAAATACAGGAATTTCGTAAACTGGTTCAGGTGCTTCCGGTTTCTCTGGCTTGGGTTGTTCTAGTGCACCAATTCTGTCTAAAGATTTCGGATGAAGTGATTCACCGAGTAGCCAGTGGCGATCTTCAATTTTAATCGAAGCAGTCGAAACAGCTTCTCCCATCAGATTGGTTGCTTTACAGGTATAAATACCAGAATCATCCATTCTCAATCCATTTACAGATAGAGTCACTAAACCAAAATCAAATGTACTCTTTAATCTGGCCCCAGTTGTAAGTGATACGCCGTTCTTGAACCATTCTATTTTAAGATTTGGGTCTGTTCGTGGTTCTACTTGAGCCTCCAGGTATACGTGCTGCCCTTCCACTAGTTTATCATAACTCTTAAGATGTGTTGTGAATATAGGCGCTTGTTGTACACCAGTATCAATAAACATTTCTGGAACTTTGTTCATCGCAGCTTCCTTTAGTTGAATTTGCTCCCAAGATTCAGGCCTCATAGCTTGGTCTATTATGGTAGATTTTGATTTAACCTTGAGTGAAGTTGATGAAACTGTGCTGCCTGCTCTATTTATGGCTTTACACATGTATAATCCAGCATCGTCTGTCACAACAGAGTTTATGTCTAATGTTACAAAGCCAAAGTCATGTGTAGTACGGAATCTTGATCCTATAAGAAGATTAACATATTAATTGATCAATTATTATAAATAGGTGTAATAAAAAAATTGATAATCATAATATGTGTCAATTTATTAAGTTTACATACCCATTTTTAGCTCCACACCATTTATGTACCACTCAAATCTAAGACTCGGATCCCCAACTGGTACAACACGAGCCTCATAATGAGCATGTTGACCTTCCCATAATTCTGAAGGTCCTGTGAGTACTTGTGTGAAGATTGGTTTTTCAAACTCGCGTTCAGGTTCATCTGGTTTCTTTTGCTGTGGTTCTTCCAGTTGTCGAATCTTTTTCATACCTTCAGGATGTTGAGTCTCCATCTGGATTGCTGCTTTGGCTACAAGGGAACATTAAATTTTTTAGAAGAATAATAATTATTTGATATTTAAATACAGTATTTCTTTTTATATTTTACAATACTTACTTTTTATTTTCATCGCAGCTGTCGTAACTGCTTCTCCAAGTAAGTTAGAGGCTCTACACATGTAAACGCCTTCATCTTCATCACGTACGTGAGTAATAGTCATAGAAACATAACCAAAATCATGGGTTTTTGTTATTCTGGAGCTGCTTTCAATCAATTTTTCATTTCTAAACCATTCCACTTTAAGGGTAGGATCGCCTACAGGAATCAATCTGCAATCAAAGTGGGCTGTCTGGCCTTCCTGGATGTTATCAATATTCTGAAGAGGTTGAGTAAAAACGGGTCTTTGTCTAGTGACCGGTTCTGGTATATCTGGCCGTTTGAAAGGTTCTGCAGATTCTAATTCTCGGATTTTCTCTAAACCTTCAGGACGTTGAGATTCCGATATAATACTGCCTTTTGCGGTTACGGTCATAGATAATGCAGATGTGCACTGCCCTAATGCATTTATAGCTTTAACTGAATATTCACCAGCATCTTCTGGGACGCAGTGTTGTATATCCAATGATACGTAACCAAAATCAAAAGTGATATGGAACCGTGCGGCAGATTGCAGGGCTTTACCATTATGGTAAAATTCAATGCGTAAGTTAGGATCGTGTACTGGTTCTACTTGGCATTCGAAATGAGCCGTTTGACCTTCAAAGACATGTGTTGTTCCGGTTAATTCGGTAACAAATCTAGGCGGACTGATCTTTGGCTCTTCAACCTCTATGCGGGTTGAATGGCCTTGTGCTTCCAACTGTCTAATTTTTTCCAAACCATTTGGATGTTGAGTATCTAAAATAATATTTCTGTGCCCTGAAAAATATTAACGTCATTATTGATAATATGAAATTAATTTGAAAGCTGATTTACAAAATATATTAATCAACTTATTTGACTTTACCTGCAACCTTCAACGTGCACGTATTAACAGCTTCACCGAGTTTGTTGGTGGCCTTACACATATAAGTTCCAGAATCTTCAGCGTAAGTGTACAGTATATCTAAAGCCACATAACCAAAATCATGTGTTGTTCTGTACCTATGGCCTGTTTTAACCTTTTGTCCATTATGGAACCATTGTATAGTTAAGTTAGGATCATTAATAGGTTCAACTCTACATTCAAAGTGAGCTCGATCGCCCTCTTTCAAATTCTCCAGACTAGTTAAAGCCGTCAAGAATACTGGTCTTTGACCAAGTTCTTCTACCTCGACTGGTTTGGGTCTTTCATATTTTTCAAGTTCTTGGATCTTCTTTAATCTTTGTTCATCCAATGTGTCAAGGTAAAGTCCTGATTTAGCTGGAATACATAATATACAACAAAATTAATTACGTATTCTGTTAAATTTTATTTGTTCATAAACTTATAAAGAATTTTAGTAAATATACAAAAATATATAAAATCATAATATTATTTACCATCAACTCTAACCGAGCTTGTTGTTACAGCTTCACCAACAGCGTTGATAGCTTTGCACATGTAAGTGCCTGTATCTTCAGCATATGCATATAAAATGTCCAAAGCTACATATCCAAAATCGTATGTGGTTTTAAAACGATGCCCTTGCGGAATTGATCTGCCATTACAGTACCATTCAACGCGCATAGTTGGGTCGTTTACTGGTGTTAATGTTGCCTCTAGATGTACTGGAAGACCTTCAGTTACATGGGCGTTTTTCAGAGGTTTCCCGAATTGCGGTTTTTCAGCTATGAAAGTATCGTCCTTAACAACTCGTTTGTATCTGTTATCATCTTCAAGGTACTGAATCTTTTCAAGGGCACTCTCATGTTGAGTATCTCTTATAATCGATTCCTTAGCTAAAATAGATTTAAGTACGTTAGACATTGTTAAATAAAGATATTTCAATTATACATGTAGCTGTACTTACCCAAATACTATATTATCAATATTAAATTATGAAAATAAACAGTATTTTTTATTGATAAGACTATGAAGTTGTTTCTACTTTGGATATCATTCTTATTAGTACATAATATTAATAATAAATATCATAATATTAAGTAAATTTAGAAATATTATTACTAACATGTTGTGTTATTTTGCTTTCTTGCTACAAGACAATTCCGGATTGTAAAGTAATAGGGTGTATGTATATACTTATATGTGTATGTATTACTAGCTTTATATATATTGTTTTTTTAGCTGCGCCCGCACCAAGTATTTGTATATACTATTTATCTTGTATTATTATTTTTATGGCGATCAGCTGTACACTACAAATATTGATATATTGTAGCGTCATTATATAGGAAGTTATAGTAAAATAGATAGCGTAAAATTTTAAAGGAACTTTAGTGTGCTAATATTTGTTATGTTTTGTCAAATATTGTTCATGTTTATCGATCTCACATGCACCAACATTCTTTTATATATGTATATACCTATGTTGATATAATGAGGGCTATAGTGTTATTTAAGTATGTATAATTAGATATTTTTTACTCACATTGTACATTCAATTTTATAGATGATGTGGCTTGTCCTAAGTTATTAATAACTTTACAAGTGTATTCGCCAGAATCTTCGCCATAAACCGTAAGAATGTCAAGAGCTGCAAAACCGAAATCAAAGCCCGTACGGTAGCGGTGACCACTTTGAAGAACTTTTCCATTGAAATACCACTCTACACGCATGTTCGGGTCAGGGTAAGGTTCAATTCGACATTCGTAATGAGCACTTTGTCCTTCTACAAGTTTTGTAGGACCATTCAGTTGTGTAATAAACCTGGGTGCTTGATTCACTGCTACTTCTACATCTTCTTTGCGTTGGTAGCGCGATGTATCTTCTAACTGTTGTATTTTTTCTAAAGCACTTTCATGTTGTGACTCAAGTTGAAGAGAAGCTTTGGCTGTGTAACGACAAGAAATTACTCATATTATATTATACGAAACTGTTATTATAGTATAAGATTTCAAATAATACAGTAAATACTCACATTGTACGAACAGAGTAGAAGAAGTTACTGCTTCTCCCAATTCGTTAATTGCACGGCATGTATACGTGCCCGAATCCTCAGGATTGACATATTTCATATTTAATGCAACATATCCAAAATCGTGCATTGTTGTCAAACGATTTGCTGTAACACAAGCACATAATAATTACACTTATATATACACGTGTTCGAATGAAAATATTACATTAAGGCTATCAAATAAGTACTTACAAGCTTCAATAGGAACACCATTACGCAACCATTCCACTCGAAGTTTGGGATCGCCTACGGGTATGAGTCTAGCTTCAAAATGAGCAGCTTGATTTTCTGCTACCCTAATATCTTTCATAGGCATAGTAAACACTGGAGCTTGAGTAATCATCTCATCTTGTACAGGATGCCTCTGGTATTTAGATGTGTCATCTAATTGGTTTAGCCTTGGTAATGCGCCTTCATGTTGTGAATCCAAATAAATAGACTTTTTAGAATGTACAATTGCTATTCCAGATGTTACTGCTTCACCAAGTGCATTTATGGCTCTACAAGTATACGTGCCCGAGTCCTCAGGTAAGCAGGACATTATATCCAGAGCGACAAAACCGAAATTATTTGTTTCAGTAAACCTCGAACCACTTTTTAGGGGTTTATTGTTGTGGTACCACTCAACTTTCATTGTAGCATCCGATACTGGTATTAACCTACACTCAAAGTGTGCGCGTTGGCCTTCCTTGATCTCGATATTTTTCAGAGACGTTGTGAATATAGGCGCTTGCTTTGTGACCTCATCGACATAATCAGTTCTTTGATATTTTGATCTATCTTCTAGAACTTGAATTTGCTCTAACCCGGCCTCATTCTGGGTCGCGCGAATAATATCAGCTGTCCCACGGCAATTTAATCTACAACTAACCTCATCTGTGCCTACAAGATTTACAGCTCGACATGTGTAGACGCCTGAATCTTCGGCGATTAAATCAATGATATCAAGCGCCACGTATCCGAAGTCATGAATAGGCCTGAACCGATGTCCTATTGTGACTGGCTGACCATTTTTGAACCATTCTACTTTTAGATTAGAATCAGTTACTGGTTCTAGTTTACATTCAAAATGGATAGGTTGTCCTTCAACAACATTTTCAATAGATTTCGGTTTAGTAATAAAACGAGGTTTGATGTTGATAGACTCATCAACGATTTCAGATTTTTTATAGCGTGAGGTATCTTCTAAATATTGTATTTTCTCTAAACCGGATGGATGTTGTGAATCAAATATTAAATCTTTTTTAGCGATGACACGTAAGGCACATGAAGTTACAGCTTCGCCAAGTTGATTTGTGGCTTGACATGTGTAAACACCAGAGTCTTCTGGATAGACACTCAATAAATCCAAGGCTACATAATCAAACTCATAAGCTGGTCTAAATCGATGACCAGTTTTAATTGGTTTTCCATTACAGAACCAGTCAACTCTCATTGTTGTATCACCAACAGGTTGCAATCGGCATTCCAAGTGCACATTTGTTCCTTCTACTGTTTCGACATTGTGCAATGCTCTTGTAAACTGTGGCGCTTGCATTATCGTTATATCTTCTTGGGTTTGTTTGCTTCGACGAGCTGCATCTTCAAGCATTTGTATTTGTTCCACAGCTTGTTCATTTTGTGTATCGGTGACTATATCAGACCTTTCAATCACACGTACCATTGCTGATGTGTGAGCTGAGCCCAAATGATTAACAGCTCGTACTGTGTATTCTCCAGAGTCGGCAGAAGTTGCATGTATTATATCTAATGCAACGAAACCAAAGTCATAATAAGTCCTGAAACGGGAGCCTACTGTAACAGCTCTGCCATTATGAAACCACTCTACACGCATAGTTGGATCGCCCATGGGTTCCAATCTACACTCAAGATGAATATTCTTTCCTTCTGTGATTGAAGGTGGATCTGACAACGGCTGTACAAACACAGGCTTAGATTTTGAAATTTCTTCGATTTGATACATAGGCTCCACAAATTTAGATTCTTCTATTTGTCTAGTTTTTTCATAAAGACCACGATGAATACTCGATGTATCAATACTTGAGCGTGCTACAAAGTGAATACATCTTAATTAGTATTTATTTAGAGAAAATGCGAACTTTTTTATCGTACCACTTTAGAAAATATTATTTAAGATAAATAATTTTAAAATGAAGTAATATGGAAATAAAATACATGTAATATCTTTAAGAATTATATATGTGATATACTTACTTTCTACTGTCATTGAAGCGCTAAGTTGTGCCTCGCCTGCTGCATTGTGGGCCACAACTGTATATACTCCTGTATCTTCAGCACGTACACTAGCAATGTCGAGTGCAACATAGCCAAAATCATGATATGTTTGAATACGGTTCGCGCTTGTAATTTGTTTACCATTGAAATACCAATCTACTTTCATTGTTAAATCACTTTGCGGCTCGACTCTTGCTTCAAAATGAGCACTTTGGCCTTCTACAATCTTATTTGTTCCTTTTAATGGTCCCAAAAATCTAGGTTTCTGAGTGACTTTTACCTCTTCTTCTGCTCGCCTTGAGTACCGGCTGGAGTCTTCTAAGTATTGAATCTTTTCTAAACCACCGGGATGCTGTGATTCCGCAATAATATCTTTCTTTGTAATGATTGTAAGGTTAGCATTAGTGATGGCCTGACCGAGAGCGTTATAAGCTCGGCAAGTGTAATGTCCCGCGTCATGTACTGTTACAGATTTAATCGTTAAAGCAACATAGCCAAAGTTAAAGAATGTAGTAATTCTAGAACTAGCTTCAACAGGACGTCCATCTTTCAACCATTCAACTCTCAAAGTAGAATCACCAACAGGTTCAAGGCGAGCTTCAAAATGGGCGAATCCCCCTTCTTTAATATTAATTTGATCTCTAATAGGAGTCTTAAACTCAGGTTTCTGTGTACTTTCTGGTACTTCTTGATAATACTTCTGATGTTGTTGTTGCTGATATGCTTCTAATTGTTCAGTCTTTTCAATATATCTACGCTGTTCAGGTATTCCAAGATCTCCGGTTACAGTGCTTCTAGCAGCGACTCTAATTGAAGCAGTACTGACAGCTTCACCTAATTTGTTTACAGCCCTCACTGTGTACGAACCTGCATCTTCAGCCCGTAGGTGCATGATGTTAAGGGAGACGTAACCGAAGTTGAAGATTGACGTGATTCGCGAGCTGGCTGTAATAGGTCTGCCATCTTTATACCACTCTACTCTCATCGTTGGGTCGCTGACTGGAGTCAATTGTGCTTCAAAGTGAGCATTTCTACCCTCTTGAAGTTCACCAAGATCCTGCAAAGGTCTTATAAATTGTGGCCTTTGAGAGATTTGCTCTTCGACGGATTCTTGGTGTTGATACTTAGAATAATCCTCCAATTGTTGAATGTATTGTAAAGTTTCAGGATGTTGACTAGTTCTTTCGATAGTAGCTCTAGGTGTTACGTGTAACATAGCTTTAGTTTCTGCTACACCAGTTGCACTAACAGCTCTACAAGTATATTCACCACTGTCCTGAATGTTAAGACTGAGCATATCAAGAGAAATGTAACCAAAACGGAATATTGACGTAAATCTGGAACCTGAAAAATACGTATAATTAGAACCTCTTATCGGTAGATTTTAGAGTTACTGGTAGATAGACTGTTATTTGCTACAATTTAATTAACCTTGAATGATATTGAAGAGTTAGACAAGCTACTAGAAAGACCTATACGTCTATATTATGTTAATGTAGGATTGATGTTTTATGTACAATATACGCATACAATATTATTATGTAGTAACATAACATGACGATTATATCAAATAAAATTCATGTTAATTAACTTACTTGCTTCGATACTCTGTCCATTCTTTAACCATTCGATTTTCATCGATGGGTCGCCAACCGGTTCTATCCTCGTCTCAAAGTGAATTTTGCCACCTTCCACCTGCGTTACACTTTTTAGTGGCACTATAAACTGTGGTGGAGGATAAACTCGGTCTTCCTCTCCTGGAGGAATATAAGGTCTTGCCCTTTCCACGTGCCTTAAATATATGATTTCTGGTCCAGGAGCAGGCCTATTGAAGTATAATTATACCGCGTCAATATTAATTCAAGGACAAACGCAAATAATAAATATAAATAAAGTAATTATTATAAGGGTTGTAATCTATTGTAGAATATAAAAACACATACTTATTTTTTCAAACCAGTAATGCTTCTGTCAAAAACTATAATTATTGATATGTTTCGTAGCTTAGATTGTTCTATACATTTCAAATATATATGAAAAGAATTAGTTTAAAATACCAATAACTAGCGGACCCGGTGGAGGTTATCCCGCTCTGTTAATAAAAAAAACCTTGACGAATTATGTACCTAAACCTTCCTCATGAATCACTTTATATACTAGTGAAAACCACATGAAAATCCGTTCAGTAGTTGATGAGTCTATCGCGAACAGACAGACGTAGAAAAGGACTTTGTTTTGTAATATGTAGTTGATTACTTAAGTAAATAATTACAAAGTTGTAAACATGACTTTAAAGTATACTATATTACTACTCACTCTGGTTCGATAATCTTCGTAGGACGGGGTAAGTGCAGACGCTTTTGCTCAGGCGGAGGCTCCTTCGGTACTTCAACGTAGAGCCTAGCCCGAGTAGCGGTGGAACCTGCGACGTTCTGGGCGGTGCATTGATACCATGCCGCATCCGACGCCTTGGCTCGCGGAATGTCCAGCGTCGAGGCCCCACCATCGGTATTTATTCGTAATTCTGGATTGGGTATTATTGGAACGCCGTCCTTCTGCCATGTGATACGTGGTATCGGTGTACCGACTGCGCGTGCATTTAATGCGACTGGTTCACCCTCTCTGACACTCAAAGTACTAAACCTTTCTACGAACTTGGGTGCCACGACTTGTTCTTTTTCGATAACGTTCAGTCGGCATTGAAAGGATGTCTCACCACTTTTGTTTCGCGCAATGCATGTGACCACACCACTATCTCTGAGATCGACGTTTGTTATCATAAGCGCATGATTACCTGATTCGTTTACTAATATCTTATGATTATAATCGTCTCGTATCTGTCTATCATTAATGAACCACGTGACTTCTGGGTAAGGTCTGCCAGTGACGCGGCAATCGAATCGCGTCATCTTACCCTCCGTTACATCACGATCTTGGCAGACCTTTACAAATTGTGGAGCAAGAGCTTTTTCACTTATTTCTACTCTCTCTTCAATTCCTGTTTGCTGACTGTCCACGATATATTGTGATTTTTGATCTTGTACGTACGTTTCTTGTGGAGATTCCACAGCAAGATAGGCCGAGGTAACAATACAACCATTAGGATTTTCGGCCAATAAAGTGTAATGACCAGAATCTGATTTATGTGTGTTCTTTATCCTAAGCGTTGTTTGATTTTGTGTTGTGACAATCTCGTGCTTGTTCGAATTAACAATTCTTTGCCCGTTCTTAAACCATGTTACTCTTGGTCTAGGATTACCAGAAAGCTGTACTTGAAACTGTGCATCTGTTCCTTCTTGAAGTTTAGAATTTCTAGGTTTCTGTGCAATTTTCGGTGGAGATACTGATCCTAGTGACTTGTCTATTTCAGTGCTGACGTACATATCACTTTCTCCTACATATCTCTTTGTAATAGACTCTCTGAATGATACTTCTCTTAATAGTCTGTATTCGAAAGTGTCCACTTTGAAGTCATCTCTAGAAGAATAGTCCGTACCGTTAGTGTAAGCAATTTTTTGCGTCTGTCGGGACTGTTCTGAAGTGTAACCCTGAGTACCATAAGATTTATGCTCAACAGTTTCACTGACATGCCTGTAGCTTTGTTGCTGACTAGCTGGGTGTGCAGGAATTGGTACGCCTTCTGGCTGAATATACACAGAGCAAATAGCTTCACCGTACTGATTGCGAGCTGTGCAAGTATACTCGCCTTCATCACCCGGTCCTATCTGTTTGATCAACAAGGATACATCACCTGTCAGTTCATTGTAACTCATACTATATTTGTTACATTCTACTAAGGGTGCCTTCTTTCTTGTCCAGGACACAACGGGCGTAGGATTTCCTCTAAGTTTTCCTTCGAACTTAGCGTTGCCGCCTTGCGCAAACCTGGCATTCTTGAAGATTTGTTCAAATATAGGCGGAGAGGGATCACCTGGTCTGCCTGATGTGATTGGTAAGCGATCGCCTGAGCTCTCCACTGTAACAAAATAATTATTTCTATATTTTACTGTTTTATAAAGTGCCTTTGGTAAATATTGAAAAAAGTTGTAAACATATTTAATGAGAATATAATATAAATAATATCATATTAAAGATAGATAATATTATTTACATAAAAGAAAATATGAAATATGATGAAAACTTCGGTTAATCTTGAAAGCATATACACATCTCAGATAAAGAAAAATGTAAGGAATATGTTGGTGTATAAACTAACAACAATATTTATTACGTATAACAACCTAAATACACTAGAATTGCTTGTTTCTTAATTTTAAATATTTTTTTGGTTAGACGTCAGCTGATGTCAACGATCCTGCATCCTACAACAGTTCTATAAAATAATATAAAAAGAATTTGTAGCGCTGATTAGTCCGCATATATATCTAATGCAACCTTAATAAATAAAATATTTAAATGTTTATGA
This sequence comes from Antheraea mylitta, assembly GCA_014332785.1. NCBI lineage: Eukaryota > Metazoa > Arthropoda > Insecta > Lepidoptera > Saturniidae > Antheraea > Antheraea mylitta. The sequence continues at coordinate 62,613 of JACEII010000036.1, forward strand.
GTATGCGTGTCTTAACTTTGGGTATTCTTTAAGATGTCCATGAGTATTATTTTTAAAAGTAAATCATCGCATGACACTATTTATGACCACGTACAAGATTCGTCGCACGCATTAATAGTCGGGTGATATATACTAAGAAATCTTGGAAAGAGCGCGAACCGGCAGCGCTGTTCCAGAGTTCTCCTTGGATTGGATGGTCTGAGCATGAGTCACAGCAGTGATGAAGCGGCGGGACTGTTTCGCGCGTCTATTTTAGTTACCAACACTCGTATCTTGTTACGATAACCATTTTGGTGGAATCACGTACCTATTTACCCAAGAGCTCTAATAATGCATACTTCTTATCACGTTTTTATTTATCCTTATTATGCATATATTTTTAAGTATTTTGAAAGTTGTTTAATGATTTCAATCTTAGAACAATCTTACTACGAAATGTTATTATTTTAATATGATAAATTATTTATTAGACAGGGTTACAAAAATATGACCAATAGAAACAAAATTAAATCAATTTTAAGACAAACGATTTAAAAATACTTTATTTACTTTCGGTTCTTATAAGACAATTAGGAAAATTAAAACACTACGATCGGAAAACATTTCATTTATAGGCGAAATGATTATGCGTTTTTTTTTTTTTTGCATTCGAAATATCCCAAAAATCGTTTCTATACCAATTTTTTCAATTAAATGAGATCTTTCTACCTACCACAATTGACAGATTGATAAATTAGTTTCACCATAGGCACAAATTTAATTGTAATATTTAATTCTAAATAGTAAATGTAACGAACGAGTAAATTTGATACATCGAAATATATGTTTATGCATATAATTAAAGTAGCCAACTTCTGAACGCTTATCCTTTGACGATGATTCAATATGATTGGTGTAATTTTTGAATGTTTAATAAATGTATGTTGAATTTATAATGGATATTAACAATATCATATCAAACGTTAGTAGCCGAGTCACAGCATAAATACAAGAGGCAGTATGGAAACTACCTATAAACGCTTGTACCAGCACACTACACAAACATGCGTATTGACGAGACCCCTGAGCGGTTTTCGAGGTGCTGTCCATAGAGTACTTTTTAAAATCTCTCGTCGACGCGCTTGCTTGTGTGAGTGTGCCGTTTTCGATCGTTTGTAGGTAGTTTCCGTACTGTCTGTCATATTTATACTGTGGCCATATATTAAGCTCAAATACATGAATACAGATAGTACAATCCACCCAAATATTTCAAATTGATTTTTTTATATATCTTATAGCTTTTAGCATTTCTCCAAAATCTCATCACATGTCAAGTGATAATGTGACTTAAGATAGTAAACTTAAGACTTAAGATTTAAAGTATAGCTATCAGAACACATCTACGGGAGCTTGGCGACAGATTTTCAACGCGAGAATAGTAGCTAGGCAGGAAGATATGGAAAAAGTCATATCACCATTCTATGGTTTCGTATTTCCTTCACCGAAAACTGCTAAAACCTACTCCGATTGGCGCGGCGTCCAACCACGCTATCAGCTGAGCCATCGTAGCTTCTAATTGTCAGGATAAAATGAAACATTTCAATGATTTTTATTGCTCACCTAGATTGCTAATTTATCTGAAAAACTATGACAGCATCGTTATATTTTATTAATATATAAACTTATTATAATATTATCACCAAGATATTGTTGCTTATAAGCAGATTTAGCTGTGACGAAACTACATTAAAAATGCACTTAAATATACGACACCCTGTCAATCATTTTGTACAATTTACCAACTCCACTGGAAGTTTGGTAAAACATTTTCTAGTTTCTATACTTCGCGAATAATTCTTCGTAGACGTTAAAGTAATGAAGAAATAAAATGTTTTTTTTTTTTAAATACTATATAGTAAATTATTTTATATTTCTCAAAAACTACGTAACAAAAAAAGATTAGAGAATATAAAAACACTAAGAAACAACAATATTAATTTAATTGTAATATCTAATTACATTATCATATAATAATAATCTCGGAATGCCGCAATAGTAATCTCAATATTCCAAATATGATTAGTAGTTAAAATAATGATGATTATAATAAATATATTTTAGTCATATTTCATACAGAAGTTTCTATTAGTTTACAAAAAACAAAAGCTTATAATGTGTCGTAATTTTAATTTTAGGACTCGGTGCTGAAGTGTCATTGCTTTATATTCTTAAATTTAACCCACGTCGGTAATATTTTCATAAGCTTTTAATATAATGACGAGATACTAATTACTGTTATCAAGAACAACAGTCCATCGATCTCATTAACAAGGATGCTAATTAATTTGTTTGCATTTCAGATTAGTTGATCTATTTAGCAGAGTATCGATTACAAGGTCAGATATTTTTAGGTCAAGGTCACATCATTTTAACCTTTTTGAATTTGATATTATTACTGAATTAAGTGAGCGACATCCGAAACTCGTGATCTCGCTTTGTAATTATTATTAAGGATTCTTTTCTATAATATAATAAGATTTTTTTACACCCTACACTTAATAGAAAGTACATAAAAATCCGAGTAACCTGTACTATCTAATAACAAAGCTACCATGACGTGATTTTGTTGATTTATATTTAGTTGGTAAAATATAGACAAACATGCAGAATCAACATTAGTTTTCTTCACTCTAATAAGCTACCGATAATTTTATATGAATTGTACTTTAATGTATATTCAATAAATATGTGTATAAATTACATATAAAAACACACATTTTAATTGAATCAAAATTCCAATAAATGACGATTATTGAAATCGTGCTTTCTCATTAAAGTAAGGCTCGACAACAAATAGTTTATGCACTCATTTGTATCAAGGTACACCAATAGAGGGTATACTATAATTATATAGCTAATAAAATTAAATTTATCAATTTACTTCCATCAATTAATCTAATCAAATATAATATACGTCATATAATAGCTTAAATAAATTTCTCAGTACTTTCAGTGTAAAGGCGCAGACAGCCGATGTCATATTAATTACAAACGTCAACTCTAGACATCAAATTGAATATGTAAACAGTGTAATTAATACAGTGACAGTGCGATTTTCTTTTTAATTTTATTTAATTTACCCTGTGGTCTAATTCGGTGACCACGCTAGTGCACGCACGAGGAGTGCTAGTTCTTAATTACAACTGCCTGAAAATACATAACTGTATTTACTTGAGGGCGGTAGTTAACTAGCTAATCTTAGAAAAATCGTTACATAAAAAAGTTCTATTAATAACTGAAACTTCTTTAATAGCTATATTTTGTTTTTCTCAAACGTTTTCTTTATTTATTGTAATGCTATCTTGTGCTCTTGCTAAGACTATTAATTAATTAATAAGACCTAAAAGAAATAGAATGAGTTTTTTTCTATTTATAAATTAAATATTTAAACATCAATAGTTGAATATAACCAGAATTATTTTTGAAACATTTTACACTTTTAAATCTTGAAACGGAATATATATTATTAAAGATTTCATATGTTTAAAATCGTAATTATCGGTTAAGAAGTTCACATTTACATTTACAATGAACTATTTAATTGTAGATGGCAATATAAAAACATAATAACAATTTACGTCATAGCAATTTCCAAATATTTCTATACAATTCCTCTTATTGTACAGAAATCCCGTTAAATAGATTTCAGTTAAAAGAATTAGGTATAGATTTCTTTAAAATTTTCTACACATTTCTTATAAAAAGATAACCAATGTTTTAAGTTTGTCGTTTAAATAAAAAAAAACTTATCTTTTACGTCGACACATATATGTATTTTTACATTTCGACACATCATCGTTTCGCCAGACTTTGGTAATGTACATTTTAACATGTAAAAGTGTTTCGTCACTTTATGATTGATATTAAAACAAGGTTTCTTTCTAATATTTATAGTTACTCGGGATCGTAAAGTGGTTAAAAGCGGAGCATAATCCTGTGTTCTAAAGGTTTAATATTATTCAGGTTTAGGAAAAGTTGTATAATAATTTAATTTTTTTTTCTATTTCATTCTATTACGTCATCTGAGAGCTTGTATATAATATGTATAAATAATATTTCGTCATAAACTCTATAAAGTTTCACGTTCGGTATGAATGTAAATAACAAATATTGTATTTGGAGTCTTTTGGCGGGATTAGTCTCTCGTGTAATGGATTCTATATTTTATTTATAATCTTGTGTTACTTGAATCAGTAGTTTATAATATTGGAGGTAATTTATGTAATATAGTTCGGTTATTGTGCACAAGTAAAATGGATGGGAAATTAATTATACTATCAATAACAATATCACGAAGCATGAATTCTGAGATGCCACAAACAAACAAAATTATTTTGTTTATTACTACCGACTCAACTATAACAGTAATAATCTAGAACAATATTTCACAGGGGGGCAATTTGATAGTGAAGGGGGACAATTTAAAAATGGACTTGACACGACTTTAACCCTTTCGCTTTTGGTATTTAAATGCAATGCTAGATATCGATGACAAAATTAACCAAAAAAAAGAATTAAAAAAAAATGCTGTAAATAATTATGAGGTATAATTTCGTTTTACCAAAATATCAACTGGGTAATTAGAGTCGCCGAGTAAGTTTCTCATTATATGTTTTGAAATGTTACTTACGACGTTTTGATAACAATTTCATAGTGATCTCTTCTTAAAACCTATCATTAATATTTTTAAGGGAATAAAACAATTTTTAAAGGATAAACATTATGTATGGGAGCGGGCATAACATTTTTAAAAATGTTAAGGTGGGGCATGCTTAGTAGTGGTAGAGCCAAGCTGAAGCTATTATTGTTTTCATCACGAATGGGTCGGCTCGTCCGGGGAAGCACCACCCTCTCACAGAAAACCGACGTGAAGTAACAGTGCTTGCATTGTTGCGTTTCGTTCGGTGAGTGAGAGAACAGGAGACCCAACTACACTCCCCTTCCTCTTCCCTTCCTGTCCCCCCCGCACTCCTCCCAAACACAGGCTGGCAACGCACTTGTGACTCCCCTGGTGTTGCAAGTGTCTATGGACGGTGGTGATCACCTAACATCAGGTGACCCATCTGTTCGTTTGCCTTCTATGATATAAAAAAATGGTCTGAAAAAAGGTTGGAAAACACTGATCTAGAAGATTGATTACCAAAAATATATATATTTTTTAATATATACAATACATATACACAAATGGATCTTTCTACGCTCCTTTATCATATGAACATGAACTATACAAAATTTCATAGTACTTCGTGCGCGAAATTTCTTTCAATACAGGTACTAAGTTTTATCTTCACGAATTTATATATATAGATTATTATCGATAATACACGAAAGACTAGTTGTTTTGACATAAAATCGCATAGAAAGACTCTTAGGTTGTTAGTTTTATGATATATTTGTTTAGCTTTGGACCGCCTAATGTCTGTTCTATATATTTTATGTGCATGCTCTGTCTACATCTAGAAGACTGCAATCATCACGTAGCCTTACAATGCTTTTCATCCTTATGTATGTAAGACATAGTAGATTGTAGTTAGTTTTGTGGACCAACCAAAGTAGACCAAATAATACAGGCTATATAAATATTGAAAGTAAGTAACTTATTAAAATTCTAAAACTATTTTTAAAATGCTACAACATAATAAATCATAGTTTGATACTTTTTTAATTATTTGAATTGAAAATATAATGACTTTACTAATAGTTCATTTAATGTCAATAGTATTTGCTAATGAGAAAGTTAGCCTGACTAAATAAATTAGATAATGAGTGTGTTATTTTCAACCCGACAATGTTATTGTGGTTTTTACGCCAAAAACTCTCACTATTTAGCTATATATTTGATAATGCGAACGAGTTCTGTGCCATTTTTCACAGGTGTTTTCTGTATCTGCCGAATTAAGAACGGAAATCTTGGATAATTAACATATATTATTAACACAGACTGTTATTACTGTACCCATATGTTTTTATTGACGTTTTAAAAATTGTGTCATATTATAATCACTATAGTAGTTTTCAAAATACACAAATCGTCATATCTATATCTATATTACTATAATAAAACTGTAACAAGTCGAAATCTGTACATTAAATATTTTTTGAAAGTTTTAATCAGGGTACGCTATGTTATCGATATAGAAGCCAAAAATAATATTTTTACAATTTTTGTCTGTCTATCTGTCTGTCCCCATGAACACGCATCACTCTGAAAGTACTGAACCAATCTTGACGAAACTTGACATAGTAATGAACTAACCTTACGAGATTACATCAAATATACTTTTTGTCCCATAAAACGCAAAGGGTTCTTCAGGATAAAGGATTAAAGTCTAGAATCTAAACCCGTATTACTCTGAAAGTACTGAACCAATTTTAACGAAACTTAACACAGTGATAACTGATATTACAAGGCTACATCCAGGATACTGTTTGTCTCATAAAACGCAAGGGGTTCTCCAGGATAATGAAAAATATAAATTTGTAATTGATGTAACTAGACTTTTTTGCGACATCTTAGTACAAGAGCTGGCAACGTTGGAAGAACAAAAATTTTAGATTACCTGGTTCTTTAATACATCAATATATATTTTTTTTGTATCATAGGAGGCAAACATACAGGCGGGTCAGTTGATGTTGCCAACCTGTATATGGGGGAGGGGTAAGAGAAGGGAAAGGAGGAAAGTGGAAGAAAGGTACGTCTCCGGCGCTCTCACTGACCGAAGGAAACACTACAACGCAAGCAATGTTGTTTCACGTCAGTTTTCTGTGATAGGGTGGTATTAGCCCGAACGAGATATCCCATTCATGCTGAAACCAGTTACAGTTTTAGCGTGGCACTACCGCCTACACAAATTATAAATATATCAATAGACAGAATTTAGGACACCTGGTAGCTAGCTAACGTTGTATTTTAATGCACATTTTGATTTAATTAATTTTGATTTATGAATAAGTTTAGGAACCTTTTTTTCCAGTACCTTTTAAACGCATTACAAAACATGAATTTATCACAGTCAGATACATTTTTTTATAAACAATCATACGCCCGCTGATATATTTTATAAATAAAAATAATTAATTTCAAACCAATTATTTTTTCCATAGCAAAAAACAAATTTCATTTTATTAAACATTATTGATATTAAGATTTCACTATATACAATGAACAACGATAAACGTAAATGCAAACTTAGGACTGACGCCATCTTAAATATATGCGTCGATAACATATGCTGCTCCAATTATCGCTATCTTTATCGTGCAGCCAGTACTGCACTAAACTGTAGCTAAGTTATTCTATACACATATTATTTTTATAGCAATAAATTGGTCTAAGTATTGAGTAAATAACTGAATTAGTCTGAAAGATAAAATGTGTCCTGAAACTGTCTTTCAATAATAATTTCTTTTTAATAACGTTTCAAAGTTAGTGAAAAAAAACATCCTAAAATTATTTAAAAATCAATATTTTTGTCTGTAAAGGTACGATGTGCACAAATAAACGCAACTCCTACCGACAGCCAGGTAGCTCGGACGTAGTTCGGATGAATATAATATATAAAGCTGGCTTGATTGATTCTTTCCAATATGACCTCTGCCAATGTAGGCAATTTCGTCAATATCAAGTGTGACAAATACACGTTATGAATTTAATGCCAAATATTCAGTGTAACAACGTAGAATAATCTACAACAGAAACATATCAACATAGATGCGTTACCAAAAAGTAATAGGCACTATGTTGTGAGTGGTACAGAGATTATTTATAATAATATATTTAAAATTTGTTTTCGCAACAGTTTCTAACTCTTAGACAATAGTTACAACCATGTGACAGTTGACACTTCGACGCAATGTTTGACGCTTTGACGCGTGTTCATATATTTTTCTTCATTACAATGGATTTTAAAATGGTTTTAATACAAGCGAAGATAGTTATGATAAAGTAAGTTGTAGAGACATTTATTTAGTTTTATGTAGGTTAGTTTTTATCTTAATTGAACCTGGTAGATGATGCTACGAACGGTTTCTAGGCTAATAAAAAAAAAATTACATATAATTTGGGTATATGTTTGAGTGAGCCCGTGGATAGTTTGGATTCATAATTGGACGCGGTAGTTGTGGCTGCAATCGGGTACCAGTTTTATTAATTTTTTTCGCGTTTAAAAATATAATTGAAACCAGTGATAACCAATTTAGTGCAGACGAAGTTGCATGGGTCAGCTAGTTTTGCAAATAAACCTAAACTATTTAAATACGGACAATGGTATGTTAATGTGACGATTAAGTGTCTCTATTTGATACTCTCTATGAATTAAGAACAATTCCGTGGCGTCAAAGTATTCATGTCTAAAGCGACGTGACAATCGGCATTTGAATAGATGCTCTCTCGATTCGGTACGTGCTTAATATAACAAAATACTTTAGATTAATTTAGGAATGAAGCCGTCAGGCGACTGAATATTGACATGCCTTGATTTAGTTACAACTTACAACTTTTGTGTTGTCATATTCTTCATATACTTCAAAGTATTATAGTCTTACTTTTTGGTGTGAAACATCCATAGGCGGAGGGTAAACCTGATAGTTGGCGTGGCGACGCAAAACACGACTTTGCACTATTAACGAAATACTCAAAAACATTTGCAACCCTATCTGTATAAACATAAGATTCAAACTGTTTTGTCGGCCAATAGTTTTACTAGTGTTATGTGGCACGCGCAGACGACATAGTGCCCTTTGATAAATGCCGCTAAACACGACGCGTCTGCACCTAATTGAATTTTTGTATTTAATAAAAATGAATATTTATGTAACAAAATAAATAAACAGTTTTATGAAACTAATTTGTAATGCTTTATCTCTCCATTATGCCATAGATGATTGCTTTCGTAATCTGTTCTCTTATGCGTAAAAGTTATACAAAACAATGTTGATTTTTCCATGTGCCAGGTGTCCCGTGACAGCTCAATTTTTTCTTACATTTTCAGCGTAACTTTAAAGATGACCTACTCTATCATCATTACACACTATAAAACAATGTCCTCTCCCACGTCTGTCTGCTGTCTGCCTGTCTGTTCGCAATAAAATCAAAGACTACTGAATGGATTTTCATACGGTTTTCACCAATAGATAGAGTTATTCATAATAATAGTTTAGATATATACTTTGTCGTTTTTTTATTAGAACAGAGCAGAACAACATCCGCTGGGTCCGCTAAGTATCTGTATATTGAGACTGATTAACTCATCAATGCAATGCAACGAAATTACTGAATTTAGAAACATGACATTTGGGAAGTCGTTTTTTTGTGGTTTTAAAACTCACTAAGAAATGGTATTTCTTTATTTAACCCCTAAGGATATAAACGACAGTGACAAATATTGTATGGTGGACAGATATTTTTAACTATTGACTTCATGTTTAACACAATGAAATATAGGATGATGTTGTTAATTGATACTTCTATTCACATTTCTAAATACGTACTTCATTTCTCACGAATTTATATTTTATGACATACTAGCCTCGGCTCGCGACCTCGTTCGCTTGGAATAGTTACTTTGGGCTAACGCTAACACGCAGCGGAGGCTTTCAAGAGGAGAAAACCCCCGATTTTTAAACATTCTTCATTGGTGCTCCGCTCCTATTGGTCTTAGTGTGATGATATATAGCCTATAATCATCCTCAATAAATGAGCTATATACACATTGAAAGAATGTTTCAAATCGGACCAGTAGTTCCTGAGATTACCCCCTACAACGTCACAAAGTCACAACGTCACAAGCTCACAAACTTTACCTCTTTATAATATTAGTAAATATATAGTATAGCTATATATGATTAATTAGTTTTTTATTGTCCTAAAATGAATGACTATTTGCTAAGGATATTTAGGTATAATTATTTACAAATGAAGACAAAGAAGCGGCGAAAAGAAGCACCTACTATTATTACGAAAAAATACCTTGTAAACTACACATTACTCAGGTAAAATGTTTGTACAGAGACAATACATACACTCAATGATATTATAACTAAAAAGCTGTAGACATGTATAAGCGCTTTGACAACGTTTTGTTAAAACTTGCCTAACAAGTTTATTTTTGACAGCTGCCTATCAACCCGCCCGTAGCCAAGCAACATATAACTATTTCTTTTTTACTACCGATATTGAGAATACGCCATCTTACTTCCACGTTCTTTACGTGTGGCGTTACAATATTACTTTACGTATGTGTGCGTTATCGTACCATTTGTTTTGTCGTAATATCATATAGGTAACGTATCTACAGCGTTTAGTTATAATATCATTCCACTATGTAGGTAAGCTGAATAGCATCAATTGTAGAATAATACTTAGTAAATTACACGTGAGTTAATGTAACTTAGTAACTGTCTTAACCCAATCAGAAGCATAAATATCGTGTGAAAAGTTTGAATATAATTAAACTAAATTTTAGTTAATTTCATATGAGTTAGTAATCATTTAGGTTGCAGTAATCTTCAAATAAAATTTAATGCAACACAAAGATCGCGCGATAAGAATTTCTATTACAATTTTAGAAACGGAAACCGTTTGTCATAGTTACAAATCAAAAAACGAATAAGTACGCGATGTGTCTAATTTAAATAATACATTAGTTTATGAAACTCAGCGAAAGTGGCCAACAATCGAGCAACTTTAACTTTTTTTTTTTTTTTTTTTTTCTCGAACTGACTACGCTATTGACCTAGCAAGGTCTTAACAGCTTCACCGGACTACTAAGGCGAGCGCTTAAGGCACTCAGCCGATTTTATAATGGTAACTAGCTCAAGGGTGCACGGCACACCTCGGCTTGGCCGTTACCCGTTGCATGCAAAAATCGCGACCTAACTTAGCTAACCTAGCTAACTATTCATATATGTTTGAGTTGTTGAAACGTATATGAGTACCAGCATATCCGCTTCAACAACTCCTCCATATATATTTTTATCGGAAAATTAGGAGAGTTTTTCAGTTCGATAAGGGAAAAAATCTTTCACAAAATAACCCTTCCACAAAGATGTGTAGCGTGTAGGCGTGCACGTGTGTGGAGGTGATCGTGTAGTGTTGTAGCAGTGATGTATGGGTGTGTCACCGTATCGCGCAAGCAACGTACTCAAGGGCTCCCTGCCGAGGGATCGAACCTAGGCTTGAGCCGCTGCCGTGGGAGGCCTAATCGAGTGTGCGGGAGCGAAGTTAACCCCCAAACCGCGGCGGCGCGATCTGTGGTTACGCGGGCGTGGGCGTGAGCACGCTATGTTACGTGGGACAGGCTGGTACTGATCGTTCGCTGACGTGATATCGTCGGGAGGGTCGGTAAAAATGTGTCGCGGACGTCTTTTATAACGCCCAGCGTTGGGCACGGGTTCGTAAGTAGTGGCGGATACCATTAACGGACTGGGATGAATCGCGGCTCGCTCGAAATGGCTAGTAGTGAGAGATTTAATATACGCCCAGATGGACGGCATTTCCAGGTCCCTGTGGAGATCCGCCTTCCGGACGTACCAAGGAGCACCGGTGATTTTACGCAGAACCCGGGTCTGCAGTTTCTGAAGATTATCGAGATTCTTCGCGTGGGCGAAAACCGAACAACTATACGTCATTACCGGACGAATACAAACTTTATATATTGTGAGCTTATGTCTGAGGGACAGTTTGCTCTTCTGGCAGAGTAAATAATGGAGGCGACCCAAGACCATAGCGGCTTTGTCTCGCACTCTCTTAATGTGTGGCTCGAATGTTAAATGATTATCTAAGGTGACGCCGAGATACTTGACCTCGGTGGTCCAAGGTATCTCGGAATCGTATAGCCTTATGGGCTTTAACTTATTATCGCGATATCTAGGGTCGAAGAGTATCGCGGCACTCTTATCGGGGTTAATTCCTATTCGCCATCGAAGAAACCAATCACCGAGTGTGCTAACGGCTTTTTCGATGCGATTCCTGAGAATTTTCGGCTGCCAGCCAGAGGCGTAGATGACTGTGTCATCAGCATAACAACCTACCTCGACTCCCGGGAGCTTAGGTAGGTCACTGATGAACAGGTTGAAGAGGGTGGGCGCGAGAATTGAGCCTTGCGGCACACCTGAGCGTATCGGACGGGGCGATGAGAGTTCGCCGTCTACTCTAAAACGGAAGGTTCTATCGGCTAGATAATCGCGGAGGATATGAACTAACCTATCGGGTATGCCGGCTTGATTTAGCTTGAATATAAGCCCTTTGTGCCAGACCTTATCGAAGGCCTTCGCGACATCGAAAAAGACAGCAATTGTGCGTTTCGGATTAGTGTTTCCCACGGGCGGATCCGGCGCCGGATGCGGATCTTTATTGAAATTAGCGAATATGTACTCCGTGAGGCGGAGCACTTGATCCGGACAAGAGTGTTTGGCGCGAAAACCAAACTGCTCGGGTGGAATTAAATTTTGAACGTTAATCTTGACCTGGAGACGGTTCAGAAGGAGCCGCTCGTAAAGTTTCCCTAGTGTATCAAGCAAACTAATCGGACGATAGCTATCGGGAAGCGTAGCTTTCTTGCCGGGCTTGTGAATCCCTATCACTACGGCCCTCTTCCAGACGGCTGGAAAATGGCCCTGGGACATGGCCGCATTGAAGATGCAGACCAATAGAGCTATGATGCGATCAGGAAGGAGCTTCAGAACCTCGTTCCTGATCCCATCGGGACCTGGGGACTTCCTAGGCTTGAGACGCTTGATGGCAGCCGAGACTTCGTCGAACGTTATCGGGGTTAAGGTATCCGCCGGCGGAGACGCGAGTGCATGCTCTACGGCTGTATCGATGGACTCTATGATGGAAGGGTCAGTATTATCAGTGTTTGGCGAACACTGTTTCTCTAAGCTCGCGGCGAGACATTCTGCTTTATCAGAGTTATCGAACGCGGGAGGCAAACCGGGGCCTCTATCTAGAGGGGGCATTGGGATGACCGTATCGGATTTGAACTTTCGCGTGAGAGCCCAGAATGCCAGGTGAGACGGCTGGAGATCCTCCAGAAACCTGTCCCACCTGTCACCCCGGATCTCAGAGATACGAGATTTGACTGCTTTACGTAAGACACGTAAGCGTTCGCGGTTCTCAGCGGTCGGGTAAGCGTCGTGAGCACGAGTCGCGGCGTTCTTTTCCGTGATCAATGCTCTCGCGTCATCAGGGAGTATAAAACGGCGTTCGTTCGCCGCTTGTACCTCTTTCGAGGTCTCCCTGACGGCGGTCTGGAGATAATCGACCAGGGAATCGATGGCCGAATCCGCGTCGGCTTTGGACACCAACACGTCCGGAATACTGTCTAAACTGTTGGACGACGGACTATTTTTAAAGTACTCTCTAAGTTTCGCGTAATCGGCCACTCTGATCGGCGTCGGACTAAAGTCAGAGTTGTGTCCTAACTGTAATAAAACCGGGCGATGGTCCGAGTCGAGTTCGTGTATGACTGATATGAGTCGTACAGGAAGCGCGACATTTTTTAATAAAGCTACGTCTAAAACTGACGGTCGGCAGTTATCTTGATAGTGTGTGGGTTCCGGAGGGGCTATGACGTCAAATGCGAGAGCCTCACCTAGTTCGTCGAGTATCCTCCCGTTGCGAGAGGTACGCGGACTATTCCAGATGACGTTCCCGCAGTTGAGGTCCCCCGCTATAATAACCGAATTACCTAAATTAAATAGCGCCTGCAGATCGGATTCGAGCAATGCTTTATTCGGCGGTTGGTACGCGGAGACAAGAATAATATCAGAGTGGCCCGTCATCGCGACGCGGCATACTGACGCTTCCATATGAGTGAGCGCGGGCGGATCTAACGGCATGCAATAAAGCGAACGCCTAAAGTAAATTAACGTGCCGCCCCCGCGGGCGACACGGTCATTTCTAACGATGCAGTAGTTCGCGATTCTCGGATTTCGCATACTCGGTTTTAACATCGTTTCCTGGATGAGGAAAACGTCAATCTGTCTGTCGCGTAAAAAGTCAGCTACTAGATCGCGCTGTGTCCGAAGGGATCTCGCGTTAAAAAACGAGAGGCAAAGACCGCGAGGTTTAACTTTATTCATTCCCGTGAATTTAAAAATAATTAGTATTTGGGCGATTGTGAACGGACGAGGCGCTGTATGGTGGCTCCGATAGCCGGAAAGCGCGCTAGAGCATTAATGAGTTGTACCCCGCGGGGGTTCTCTTCTACCAGGGCGTAAAAGGCGAGCACCTCCTGCATGTCGTGCTCTATAAGAAGTTGCTCCATCCAATCAAACTTCTCCTCGAGAGAAGAAGATGATGAAGGAGCCTGGGTCGCCTTAGGTGGCGGCGCCAGAGGCCTTGAAGAGGCCTGAGGCTGAGGTCTGGGAGCCCAGGGGGCCATAGGGGCCCGCCCGGGTTGGGCCGCGCGCGGCACAGAGGGTGGCGAACGCGGTGTAGGTGCGGGCGCTACCGGGGCGCGGGAAGCGCCCGGCAGGCCCGGGAAGGCCTCCACGGACATGAGAGGTGGAGGCGGACGGCGGGCGGCGGGTGCAGACGCCCTGGGCGCCTGCCTCGCCTGACGAGGGCGTTGTGTGCGCGGCGCGCGGGGACATCCGCGATAGTTCGCGGGGTGACCCGCGTTACCGCAGAGCACACAACTGGGAGGGTCGGTAGTGCCAGGAGCGCGCTCGCACTCCTTCGTGGCGTGGTCTCCCAGGCACTTGACGCACCTGGGGCGAAGATGACAATTCTTCGCGGAGTGGCCATAACTTTGGCAGTTATGACACTGCGAAGGAATGTGGGTCTTGCGTGGAGGCTCAACGGTGATCCCGTTGAGGCCACACACAGACGTAAGAGAGAAAATGGCCTTGCCCTCCTGCGACCGGTCGAGGATGGCGAGAACCATATTATATGGTTTGCGGTTGCGTGGGTGGTACATACGATGTACCTCACGCACTGGGTATTTATTCTCCTTAAGGGAGAGAGTGACTTCCTCGACCGAGATTTCGGCCGGGACGCGGCGAAGCACGACACGCAGGAGGCGCTCCTCTTCTAACGCGTAAGTAAAGTACGCGAGTTTCATTTCTGTTAAAAATCGAATTAACGCGCGGTGGTCGTCCGACGTAGTACATTTGACACGAATGCCCGCCGGCGTACTAAGGGCATTCGTGTAGTTGATGTTGCGAGTCTTAAGACTGTTCGAGATCGCGGTCCATTTAGCCTTATCCTGTATCGTAACAGGCGGCGGCGAGCGCGGCTTCCTACCTGCGGACGGAGTGAGCGAGACAGAACTATTGTTGTTGTTGCCGGCCTGTTCTCGCGGCGGTATAGAGACGGTCGACGGTACGCGCGCGCCGTCGATATTGGCTATTTTTTTGGCTTCTACGGGACCGGAATTCGTCGGGCTTGCCTGGCGACGCTTGTTGCGAGTGACGGTCGTATACCCGTCCTTGTCTGTTTGCGCTGAAGGCGCGGGAGACGCGGTCGACGCGGACGCGGACGAATCAGACGTTGATTCGTCTAATTCCATCTCGGCTTCGGACTCCGAGCTGGAAATCGGGGCCTCGAATAGGCCCTTTTCGCGCGCATCGAGAGGCGATTGCGGCGAGAGAGACGCGAAGGAGTTCGCGGTCGGTAAATTAACTATATGCTGCGTGCCCTCTGAGGGCCGCGACGCACTAACTAACGCGGAATCGAAATCATTCTCCTTTAGACCGTAGGAGACGAGAATATGACGAAGTACGTTAATGTCAATATTCGAGTCCATCGCGGTGGACTGAGAGGGAGGGGCCGCGAACTAACCTCCCTGCCTTAAGGGCAGGGGGGCACGCCAACGAGTAAACTAACGGGCTATCCCGAGCCCGGGCCAAGAGAAACTGTGGGCGAATGTGCAATGCCACACAGGGGGGTCCTAGCTTGCCTAGGGGGAGGCCCTATCAAGCCCGAGGCCGAGGACGCAGACCGGTAAACCGGGCTACGCCCAAACAGACACCCGGGGATGGAATAAGGGGAAAGGTAGGGTGGGAGGGAGACACCTGGACTAGACTAGGCGACCTCGCCAAGGCCTAGCTACCCAGGCCCGTCTACCAGTGCAGTAGGCCGCGGGGCCTACGGCGAGCGGGTAGGGCGCTCCAACCACCTTGCGTTGGCACCGGGAGGTTTCCGGCGGTTGGCCAGACGACTGGACTTGCAGACCGGGTTTGCACTAAAAAGTGCAATTTGACACGCTCAAAATGGAGCGCCTACGATTGACATTCCGTTCTTCAAAAACCGGACAGAATCGCGACGAGCTCGAAAAAGACTACGCGAAACGATGCACGAAGCACGCAGCACGCAGTCGAAGATCGCAAACACTCGCGGCAAAAACT